>CM035120.1:59874210-59977488 GCA_020205555.1 Panax stipuleanatus | reverse complement strand
CTACCTGGGGAGATTTGATTCATTCTGAATTAAAGAATTCAGAATAAAAGCTTGCTCTTTATCAAGGCATCTTAACAAGCCTATTCCAACATCTCTTTTATAGAGTGCATCTCCGCTCAGATAGAACTTCATAACCATCTTGTGAATCCGCTTTTGTTCTGATTGGCTTGCCCCAGAGGGTGTAGATTCATCTCAGAGATACTCCTTGATGTTTTGATACCAAGGCTGATTGACAGGAGGTATTTCATCTGATACTTGTCCAATGTAATTCCCATATGTCGGGGCTTTCTGAATTATAAATTTGATGCAAGGAATCCCACTCCTATTCGATATGCGGATTAATGAAGCCAACATCGCCAATTCATCAGCAGATTCATTCCTATCGCGAGGAATATGGCTGAAGGTTATGTCTTCAAACTCCCAGGATTTTTGACGACCTGCCGATGATAGGGCAGCAAATGCAGTTCTTTGGTGTGATATGCCCCAGTGGTTTGTCTGATGACCAACTCAGAGTCTCTAAAGACCAGTAAATATTTGATACCCATGGATTGGGCTTGTTTCAACCCCATTATAAAACCTTCATACTCGGTTGTGTTGTTAGTGTTGCCAAATTAAAGTTTGGTAGCCACAGGATATTGTTCTCCTGTACCAGAGATAAGTACTACCCCAGCTCCGGCACCTTCCATGTTTACTGCTCTGTTGAAATACATTTTCCATGGTTGGACTGTATTCTCTTATTGGAGTTGTTGAATTGTCATGATTCCATCATCTGGGAAATAAGTCCCCAGGGGCTCAAACCCTCCTGTAGGTGCTTCAACTAATTGATCTGCAATGCCTTGACCCTTAATTTATAAAACAGGGCTACTAGTCGGCGGTAAGACAAATCAACATATCCAAATATCCAGCCGTTTCTGCAGTCTGAGGAGCATCACTGAGCTCATGCTCCAGCACATCGATACATCTCAGCAGCTCTACTGCTATGTGATAAATACCCTCCTGACTTTGCACTACCCCTGAACATGACTAGTGAGTCCATCTGCGAAAGTTTGGGCAACATCTCTATCAGCAATGGCCTGATCGCTGGCAACAAAAGCTGCATCTCTCTCAGCAATAGCACCATCCCGACCAGCTAAGGTGGTCAACATTAGGGACCGAGCCTGATTCCTCTTAAAGGTCACTAAACGAATTTGTTATCCATCGCCTCAATGAAAACTAATGATAAACTCAAAACAGTACTAACTAAAGAAGTTGTCAACTCCGCGAATAAAGCATTCTCGGTCGGAGATATAGGATCCTCCATAGGCTCCTCATCATCAGCAGACCAACCCTCATCATCAGATAAAGATCCTGCCTCAACCTGATTCAATGCATCTGCTGCTAAATTCGACTCTAGCCAAGCTAAGTACTATGCAGATTGGCCCGGATGGAAGTCTCTGAACTCCGCTGATTGAAATATTAGAATTTGATTAATTAAAATGTGACAAATAAACTATATAATAAGTGAATAAATAAAAATAAACTAAAAGGGAGCCTTTAAGGGCTAGCTAAACATGACCTTGAGAACATGGGATCAGTTTAAGCCATGATGCGCTTAACTGATACCCACGTATATATCAGTTATATTATATACGTATATTAAGTTTATGTCAGTCAGTTTAAACATAAGTTTGGAAAACCAAACAGAGAAAAGAGAGCTGTGAGAGAAATTGAGATAGAAGAAGAAGATTTGGAGAATCAAGAGGAGTGTTCTATCATCTTTGTGTAATCTAAACAAGAAATCAAATGTAAACTCTTAATCAAAAAAGCTTTTGTTATGTTCTTCATGGTTTAACTAAAAACTGATTTTTAAGTTCTCTATAAATGGATTTTTGTGGCTAATACATGAGGAAATGATTTATATATGTTGGGCAGTATGTATAAATCATTATATGATGTTTTTAAACTATTTTGGTTGAATTAATCCATGAAATTATGTTTAAAAAGGGAGTTTTGAGTCAAAGTAAAAAAATACATAAATATGGCTTATACGTATAATAATTGATGCTTAATTTGTATGTGAATCGATAAATTGATGATTGATTATGTTCATACATTAAGAAACGAAAAGTATACAAGTTTAATGGACTTATTTAGTGTAGTAACGAATCCATTATGTGTAATTTCATTAAACTTGATGAAACTTTGAAAAATGGCAAAAATCTTGATTTGGAGTCTTTAGATTGATGAGTTATGTGGTTTGTGATGTTAGAAGCATGCTAAAAAAGTTGGGTTATGATTCTATATGAATTGTAGTGTCTGGGTATGCTTAAATTGTTTCATAGACAAAAACATTGGAGTTTATTGGCTTTGTTCTGTGTTTTTCGCGAGCTGTTACTATCTGCTGCTGTGCCGAGGCGCCGCAGTGCCCGTCTCTAGTATAAATGGTGCGCTGCAACGTCGTGCCTGAGCCGCAGAGCCTAACTGTAGGCTTAACAGCAGAGCCACAATGCCTAGGTTGCGCCACAACGCCAGCTCCCAGTTCAATCTGGGGCGCTGCAGCGCCACTTGGCAGATTTGCCCAGAAAATTGTATTTAATTGTTCAAGTCCAGAAAATATAATTGTAACCTAATCTAATGAACATGAAAATGTATTAATCATGTAAGAAGATTTTAAAACGGATTAGTAACATATCAATGATGATTTCAAGTGATAAATTGATAAGTTGAATGTGTACTTAAACTCATTATTCGTGAAGGTTTAATAATGTGTTTAAGAGTTAAGGTTTATGTATGTGGTTAGTATAATCAGATTTAAAGCTAAGTTAAAGAGAAATGAACCTATGTTGTTCGTTGTGTTATAATTAATTGGTATTGTGACTTTAAATGGTATGTAGGGTTAATTGGAGAACGTGAATTGTAATTTTTATAGCTTACGCACGAGGCAAGTTTTCTTATCCTATCTTGATTACAGTTACGCAAGTTCCCAACTCCAAACTTTCATTGAACAAGTTCTTAAATCCTATTCTTATATTGACCAAGTTTCTTACTTTTGTTTCTAGCTATTCAAAGCCTAGATTATTCAAGTTCACGATCCAAATGAGATGTTCTAATTCTTTTGAAGTAATACTTCGGTTATACAATGCTTATTCAGTTTTATATAGTTGAGATTCAATCATTGATTTAAATATCGATTATATTATTGTATCGAACCCGTGAATGGCTAGTGAACCCTTATTGATTCGACTAGTCCATAGTTGATGAACGTTCTAAATTCTAGAACTGTTATTGAAACTTATCCAAACTAAACTTCCTTTGGTGCGGACTCTTATGTCAAACTGAGATGAACAACCCTATTATAGGGGATTATATTACGCGATAGGGTTAAGATGTTTGTGGACAATACATGGTACGAAGGGATGATCCCCTTAAGTACGAGAAGTAAGGTCCATATAGTCTTATAACTGTTAAAGGTTTAAAGTATGAATACTTGAAAACCTAGGACATAGTTTATGGTCTTATGACCCTCAGATGTACTTTTGATCTTGTTTTCTAATCTTGATTCAAAAGCCGAGCTTTTTATTATTCAGAACTCGGTGATTATTCTCATGTTATTGCTATTGTTATTGTTATACTTGTGGGCAATTGCTTACTCACTCTTGCATAATAACATTGCAGCTAAGGTTGAAAGAGTTGACGAGTCGTCCACTAGTAAGGGCAAAGGCAAGATGAATAAGTGTTGAAGACTTGTTTAAGTTATTTGAAGTTGTTTATTAATGAGACTTATTTAATTTTGTTATGTTTCTGCATTGATGTATTTAAGGTTAGATTACCTGGGATTGATTTGTTTAAGATATTGTAACCCTTTAAGGGGAGAATTTCTATTTTAGTTATGAGTTTCATTCATATCCTTACTTATGGGTAGTTAGATATGCTTTAATTGGACAGTGAACACCAAATCCTGTGAAAATGAAATACCCAGATTTAGGGGTGTCACAAGTTGGTATCAAAGCTTTAGGTTATGAACCTTAGGTGGGGAAACCTTAGGTGGTAGCCTTATAGGAGATAGAAAACATAGTGGTGGTACACTCTTATCGAGTTCTAAGGAATGAGTTACTAAAATTCATTAAAGATAATAAAAGACTATATGTGCTATGTGCTTATGTGTTAACAACCCATGTGCCACAAGTAGAATCGAGTAATAACTAAAACTTAAAAATTTTGTTATCAGGATGTCTGATGTTGGAGGATTTAGTCAGTTGGGCAGAGGAGGCCCGAGTAGCTAGAGAGGAGGAGCCTTGAGACATTCATACCGTTTGGGAGTAGTTAGTACAGAGAGTGCCATCTCCGTTGATCACAGTTGTGGGTTAGGAGCATGAGCCTAAGTTTGATCCAGAGGATGACTCTGAGAAGATAGAGGTAGAGGCTGAAGAAGAGGATGGGGATCCTGATGAGATTCCACCTAATTCCATTGCAGCTGAGATGTACGATGACTTGTATAACCATAACATAGAGTTACAGTATAGAGTTGGATAGTTGGAGGAGCTAGCAGATATACGTCAGGCCAATATAGAGCAGAAGGATGACAAGATTGAGAATCTTGATGAACGTCTTGGAGACGTGGAGTGGAAGCTAGTTCAGGCAGAGAGCAAAAAAGAAGAGCTGTTGGCTGAGGTAGAGAAATTGAAGGGTGATATGACAACCCAAAAATTTAGAAAAAATCTTAAATGATTAAATTAAAGGTTAAAGTTTAAAACCTAGAGGGGAAATAGAGGAATGATTTAAAAAAATTAATAAGAACCTATACGGTTTAAAATTTTTAGCAATGTAAAGAAATTTTGAAGTGTAATGAGAAGATGAAGAATAAATCCAAAACCCTAGAATGGAAATTGTATGTTCACTTGATGGTGTATTATGATTAAGGTGTTAGGATACCTTTAAATTATTGTGAAAAAGATTTTATGGTAATTTATGAAGAAATTTATTATGGAAATAAATTTTTAAGGAGGAGATAATGTAAGAAGGAAATGAATATGAATATTATGTGAATATATATATTTGTTTATTATATAATAAACAAATAAAAGAAACTAATGTAACCTAATTATATATTAGGAATGAAAAAATTGAATAACTTAAGTGTTATGGTATGGGAAAATAATAGTATTTAAAATATATACTAACCCTTAGAGATTTATTTTATACATCTCAGTTAATTAATTTTATAACCTAAATAAAGTAAGTCTAATTGGGTTATGAAATTAAAGATCAATGAGTAAAGATTTAAATTACAAATGTGTGTAATGGAAACCTTAACTAAATGATTAGGATAGGATAAAAATTAAGAATATTAAACAATGTGGAATTCATGGCCCAAAGAATTAATGTGCAAGCCTAATATAAATTAGTTAAAGCCCAATCCTTTAGCCAAATGGGAGAGGGGACATTCTGGGTCTTTAGTAAGCTAAATAAGGCATTGGGCCATGTTAGTTTATCGAGCCCAATTAATTAGTTAGAAAGCCCAAAAAAATTAAAGGTCTGGCCCAATCTTAGCCCAATAAGAATTTATTTAGTAACCCAAAATAATGGGATATGTGCTAGTAGAATACCTATAGTTAGGAACTAACCATACTTGAGTTAAATGTGGGAAAAGTGTTGGAATATAAGAGTGGGCCCCACTAGTAATGATGGGTGATGATTATTAAGAAATTTCTTAGGAAATTTCCTTGAAGTGGCAAAAGACTATTTTGCCCTAACAGAAAATTATTAATGATTTTTGTGTCCTAAGAAGGAAATTGCTAGGAAGTTTCCTAGTAATAGAGGGATGACAATTTTGTCCTTAAAGAAAATTGTTTATGACCAATATGTCCTATGAGAAAATTTTTAGAAAATTTTATTGAGATGACTTAAAGACCATTTTGCCCATTCCTAGTAATGGTTAAAGACTACTTTGCCCTTGGTCTTAATTTTTTTTACTAACTAAACAAAACAAAAATTTGTGGGAAGAAGGGGTAGAATCTTGGCCCACTTGTGGAGGGGTATTTTGGTCATTTTATAAAGTAAATAAGGAATAAAAAAAGAAAAAAAAAGAAAAATGGAATGGATAATAAGGCCAAATGGCCAGATTGGTAAGGAGAGAAAGAAGGGGGGTGAATGTAATTACGTCACCACTTTAGTTGTTAACCTACTACGCTAGGTGTCATCCTCCCATTCGTCCACTTTTTTTATCTACTCTTGCAAGTTAATTAAGTTGATAAGGAAGAGAAATGAAGAAAGATTATGTGGGATATTGTTGATAGATATACAATGTATATCTATTCATATTTACTAAATACTTAAATAATTTTCATAATTAGTAAAACACTTTTACTAAGTTTATTTCTTACTTCCAAGATTAGTTAACAAAACAAAAGGAGAGGGAGAGTAGAGAGAGAGAAGTACTCGATTAAGGAAGGAGAAAAGGGGGAGAAGAACTTAAAGCTTATGCATCCAAAGTTTATTAACTTCTTTGGTAAAACAAGAAGAGTTACCATAAGAACAAGGTGAAACATCTAAACTAACATATTCCTTTTGTTATGATTTATTTCTAAAGAAATAAAGGGTTAATGTTCTAAAAGTTCATAACCTTAGATGTATATATTTTGTATGATTTCATGTTTAAATCTAACCTATTTAAGTGTTAGAGAGATGATAAAAAGAAGACAAAAGAATCTATGTTCAAAAAGTTAAGAAAAAACTCTAATCTAGTATGTTTGATATATTTTTTGTAAGATTTATGGGGTTCAAGATCTAGATGGTTAGAATCATGCTAGAATGATATATATAGAGTTTAATAGGTTTAACTTATTGGTTGATATGAGTTTATGTTAAAAAGTTTGGTAAAACACATGAAAAGGAGTTTTTCCATAAATATTGATTTTAAAGGTGTGATATATGTTTTTCATTTTGTAAACCTACAAATAATTTTTGTTGTTTTCTTTCTTGGTATGATAGATATATAAGTTAAGGACAAAACCCCTTTGGAATCACTCAAAAATGTTTTAAAATGAGAGAGATATGATTTTTGTGCCAAAACACTCTAAAGGTTGAAACCCTTGTAAGATCAGTCCACTTCTGACCACTTTTCAGTGAGCAAAACGGGTCCAAATTTAATGTTTCATAACTAAAAACTGTAGTTCGGGAAGATACGAATCCAACGTGTCTGATTAGGCCTCAATCGGAGTTGTAGATTTCGTTCTATGAAGGTTTTAGTAAAGGTCCCTAAAACTAAAAATAAAACCAAAAAGTTAGAAAAATTAAAGAATATTGGCCTGTTCAGTTTTCCGGCGAACCGACGGAACTTTCTGGCTGCCGGTTCACCACTTTTCCGACCGATTCTTGGGATGGTTCTTAGACATAAAATTTTCTAAAATTATTAAGAACATTAAGATATTTTATTCAGAATTTTTCGGGACAATTATGTAATTATTAAGTAATTAATGGTTTAAAATCATCTAAATCATTTAAAACTTACTAATTAATAATTATTTATACTAATAAATGATTATTAATATAACGACCTCAAAATTCATGCAATATAATTCTCATACTCGATCGTTAACAATACCACTTTATTCTAACCTTACATCATTATTCGATAATAAAATCACTAAACAAAATGCAGAATATTTAAAACTTTTATAAATCTTTCTTTATTGCCCTGAATCGCAACCTTAACATTACAAAACTTTGATTCAATTCTATTACATGAATCGCTACAACGAAAGGACTATATAAAATTTTACATTATAATTATTATCCATACACATCGGATAACTCAACTTACAACTTAACTATGATGATACAATCAAAACATCAATTACATTTCTCATAAAACATTAAATTTTCGTGAATATTGATCTCTACAATTCACTAAGCACATATCATTACCTTGCATCCTTGACCTGCAAAAATAATTATTTGCAAGAGTGAGCTCGACAGCTCAGCAAGACCTAATAGTTTTCATGCATCACATAGCACATAATAACTTGCTCAACATACATCCCACAAATATTAAAGTAACATGGCATACATGCTTTAATCACATAACAAATATAAAGATTGAGTTCCTTACTCAATCAACATTCTTAAATTAATCAATGTAGTCATAAATTGACTTTAACATTTCATGCTTGCAACATATATAACATAGCATGCTCTTTGCAATACATTTTAAAATAGTTCATAATATCATCAAGTTCAAATAAAAAATAGGAACCGAAAGACTTGCCTGGCTCGTAGATTACCAATTATAGAAAAACAGCTTAATATAATCTGCTTCATGGTCCTACATAACGTATTACCATACGCGTAAATTATTAGTCTCATAGCAACGCTTAGCAATCGCTTAAGTAATTTTAATTTATACATTCTAATTATCTTCTATTTACTCGTTTGACACTCAATGTCAAATCATATGTATAATTCACAATATCAGTTAATTATCACATAGCTAATCCTCATCGTTAGTTAACCAATCTAGGTTAACTCATTCCTCATTAAGTAATACGTTAATACTCAATTACCACGTAACTAATCACATCACACAATCATATTATATTTCACATAATTAATCAATTAATAATTACATACTCATATTAAATTATAATTAAATAAATTATAATTTAAACATCCACTTTAATTATAAATAATCAATTATAATTACATCTTATGTTAATCAAATTATAATTACATAATTTATAATTTAATTTAAACCATTACGTTAATAATAATTAATCAAATTATAATTAAACAAATTATAATTTATAATTAATCGAACTACATCATGCATTAACATATTATAATTTAAATTAAACAATTACTTAGATTATAAATAATCAATTTCAATTCATGCACTCATTAAATTATAATTAAATAAATTACCATTTAAATTATACATTCACCTTAATTATAATTATTACAAATTATAATCACATATTAAGTTATAATTACACAAATTATACTTCAAGTTAAACATTTACTTTGATTAAAATCAATCAAACGCAATTCATTATAATTTAAATTAAACGTTTACTATAATTCTTCATATTATATTTTACCAATATAATATATTAGAAATCATTTAGCATGTTAATGTAAGTCTAACATGTTATCGCATCACACATTAGGTTAACTTTCATACTCCAAACAAAATGCAAAAAAATTAAAGCACCGAAATTTTCTGCATACCCCCTGCCGGGGCGGGGGTTTTCCACTTGACAGGCCCGCCGGGGGCAGGCCCCCTGCAGGGTCGGCAGACAAGCTCACGACCTGTGAAGTGAAAAAGCTTATTTAGCTTAATTCTCCACACCAAATTCCAGTTTAGTCAATACAACTCATATCAATTTGATAGAAAACATAAACTTAAAGCTTCTGACATGTTTTAACATATTAAATCCTTAAAACACATAATTTTAAAACAATCAATTCTATGATATTCATAGAAAAACCATTGACAAATGTTCTTGATGAAATTGAACACTGTAGTTTATTTTTAAACCGAAATGCATAATTCAAAACATGTTTGAATTCGTTTATAAACATGTTATCATGATTTAACCTCAATTTACACAATCAAATCATAATTTTTGATTTCAAATAGGCCAATTATAAAACTATTTCACTATGATTTTTGATGAACATGAAATTCCTCATGTTCATCATATATATATGAATTAAATTATCATACAATTCAATTATAAGCATCTATTATCACAATAGAATTTCATATATCACATATATATCCCCAAAATCATAAGTTTTCATGAATATTCATATTTTCATGAAACTAAAACTTGAATCACGTAAAGCAATTCTTAAAACTCTCAAGTTAGAAATTATACCTTTTGTTTTGCTTATTGGAACGAAGGGGATGATGCTATCTCAAGTTTGCTTCCCTCTTTTTCCTCTTTCTCTCTTCTTCTTCCTGTTCCTCTCTTCTTCTTCCTTTTCTCTCTAACTCTAGGTTCTCTGTATTTTTTTCTAAAACAGACTAACCCTTGTTTTGTTCTTTTAACCAACGTATATACAAAATATACATATAACATATATACATAATATGTAACTTACAATATTAATGTATATAATAAATCCTATACTAATTACAATTAAAATAGAGGTTACACCTTTGAATTTTAAAAGCCCTAAGGCTTGTTTGGCCAAAAATAGTTTATTTTTTAAAAAATAGATTTTTAGTAGTTAAGGCCCCGTTTGGCAAAACGGATTTAAGACGGTGCAAGGGCCTTGTTTGGGAAAACAGTTTTAAAAACTTCTTTAATAAATCCTTTAACACATATTCTTAATGTTATCCTTTAACTAATTAAATCTTAACTCAAATTTAATTAATTAAAAATTAACATCAATTAATCACACAAACATTATCACATAATTATAATTACTTGCTAATTATAATTGCATGTAACAGTCAGCACATTACTCATCTAATTTAATTATCTCAATTAAATTAGAACTATAACATAAAATCATTATATATTAATTAAATTAAATATTAAATATCTATTTAATTAATATATTACACTTAATTAAATTACTCTATAATCAACACATAATTTATTTAACTTAATAAATAATTTAATTAAAATATTTATTTAATTCAATAAATATATAAATTCTCTTTACACCAAATCACATATATCACAATATATGACACGTATACACATACTCAAACTCAAAACATCTCATAATAAGAATTTTATTTATTAAATTCTCATTTATAATTCTTAAAAATCCGGGATGTCACATCCTTCCCTCCTTATAAGGATTCCGTCCTCGGAATCAACGAAACCTCCCTTACTCGGTTTTCACAAATTCTCTTTCACAATTTTATTGTTGAATAACTTCAACACATTATTTTAATGACATTTATATAAACTACACATATATTTCTACTAAATTCACCTCTTTAACAAGGTTAAAGTTTTATTACAAAACCTTCAATCAAACAAAATCATATATTCAAATATAATATATCTTCTTTAACTCATTCATTTCCTTTCTAAGGATCATTACTATATATTCTACTCGTAGAATTCATATACTACATAATTCACCATCTATGATTATTCGGGTTATCACATTTATCCATTATTCTAAGAATTTTGTCCTCGAAATTTTAATATATCAATCTTTATATATCAATCTATCAAAATAGATTTTACGTTAATCTTTATTCACTGGATAAATACGTTCTACAACTACTTCTTTATAAGGAATATCCTTCTTACTACATTCTCCTTCAGAATAATAAGAATCTTCCACAATTGCTCAATAATTGGGAAGCTATATAAATAACTTAGGAATTTAAAAGATTCTAAATCATGCTGAGTGGTCGCAAGACCTTGAACTTATTTTTAGGCTTACAGTGCTTCACCCCCGGTACTTCACACTATAAAATCGCATCGGTACTCTAGGTGGCCAGCCTATCGTACCCCTACGTCGGGCCCAAACGTGGTACATCGTAACGACTATATGCGTTACACTCGGAACTATTGTCTCCGATAATATGTCCCCTTTTATAGGGTTGTTCACCTCAGCTTCTTAACATCTGAATCCGCACCAAAATAATTTGGTTTGACATAGTTTGACCAAGAACGCTCGAATTTCATAAACATCTTTTAATATTTGTCTAACTGAATCAAGTAGCATAGACTTCTAGCAATAATTCAGACATCAATCGAAATATATATATATATATATATATATATATATATTTAACCAACTCAATCAAAAAAAAATCGTTTAAAGAAACTAAAAGTAAATAAATTCTTTTTTTTTCTTAGGAAATTAATTTTTTTTTTAGGAAAGTAAAATAATAAGTAAATATTTTTATAATATCCTGATACTGTACCGTAGTAATGATACGTTGAGGATTTCGTCATTACATGAAGTCGTCATACTACATCATACCATAGTGGGCTGACGATCATACGATTACATCCAACACTAGGTTTAACTGCATTGATAACTTCCTCGATTATTTTTACACCATATCAAATGATGCATACGAAATACATTTTGAAGATTTAAAATCATTTTGTCCAGCTGAAGCAATTAGCATAGACATGTGAATAATAGCACTGTTTTAAAAATTCATTGGTTCCATCATTAATCCAATGTTTTTCAAGAAAACAGCAGTCCAACATCAGCACGAAGTCAATAAATTCGAAAATCTAGCAAAGCTAGGAGATTTAGAATATAAAAACTTTCTCCATCAATTAAATCTTTACTCCATCATTACTAAATCATTCTATCTATCTTAACAACATCAATGCTTTCTATTCCATAACCTTTCTATACCCAGTATAGTTCATCGAACTTACCACACTTTGGAAGTTCAGGAACTTGCCACAATAATATGAGTTTAAGAACTTGTCATAGCAATACGTAGTCAAAGAACTGATCAGAGACTATCCATATGCTTAGGGATTCGAAACATACATACAATTATGAGTCACGAACTTACCACAAGTATGAGTTTTAAGAACTCGCCTAACCTTAAGATCATCTAATCTAATCTCTATGACTCTAACTATCAAATCTAAACATGGGACAAGAATCACCTTCTCACCATATATATATCGATAGCGCGACACCAACATTCCAATGATTATCAATATGATAAACCAAGTGTACGCACAAAATCCCTACCTATACAGAGGTTTGTACAACTCAGCCACCACATGAGTCCTCAGTTGAAATCTCACTTAACTATATCTTACTTATAACTTATCGCTCTATACTCGATACAGACTTCTGTATCTCATCATTTATAACTCCTCGTGAGTTAATATCGTACTATCTCATAGTACATTCTCGTTATAGTCACAAACTATAACTATTCAATCATTAAAGACCATCTGTCTTTCAACTTTAAAAAGATCACGCTGTGATCTTATTCTATAATCATCTCCCTTATAATTCTTTTCTTATCTTCTTATCGTTTGTTTTACAATCTTCTATTCTTTTCCTTTCATCATGACATATCATGATCTCATTATGCTATTAAACTTATAGACTTCGTCTATTCATCGTTATTCATCATCTCAATTATTGGAGTTAGGCAACTCCTGATTCTTATCTCTATATCTCTTCAAGATTCTTCTTTGAATCTTCTTGTTTATTAAACAACTCTTCCTTTAAGAAATTTCTAATTCATTCATATAGCTCAATATTATATTCGAGTTTTATTCCTCGTCAGTCTAATCTTCTTCTTATAAAATTTTTAGGACTTAACTCATCCTATACATCTACGTATGTGAAAAGAATCACCTTTTCATTATACGTAACTTAAACTTAACTTCTTATTCTCTAAGGTCATAGTCTAAGGTACTCTTACCTAAGGTGTACAACCTACAGCTTTGATACCAACTGTAACGACCCCAAAATTCATACAATATAATTCTCATACTCGATCGTTAACAATACCACTTCATTCTAACCTTACATCATTATTCGATAATAAAATCACTAAAAAATACAGAAAATTTAAAACTTCTATAAATCTTTCTTTATTGCCCTGAATCGCAACCTTAACATTACAAAACTTTGATTCAATTCTATTACATGAATCGCTACAACGAAAGGGCTATACAAAGTTTTACATTACAATTATTATTCATACACATCGAATAACTCAACTTACAACTTAACTATGATGATACAATCAAAACATCAATTACATTTCTCATAAAATATTAGTAATTTTCGTGAATATTGATCTTTACAATTCACTAAGCACATATCATTACCTTGCATCCTTGACCTGCAAAAATAATTATTTGCAAGAGTGAGCTCGACAGCTCAGCAAGACCTAACAGTTTTCATGCATCACATAGCACATAATAACATGCTCAACATACATCTCACAAATATTAAAGTAACATGGCATACATGCTTTAATCACATAACAAATATAAAGATTGAGTTCCTTACTCAATCAACATTCTTAAATCAATCAATGTAGTCATAAATTGACTTTAACATTTCATGCTTGCAACATATATAACATAGCATGCTCTTTGCAATATATTTTAAAATAGTTCATAATATCATCAAGTTCAAATAAAAAATAGGAACCGAAAGACTTGCCTGGCTCGTAGATTACCAATTACCGAAAAACAGCTTAATATAATCTGCTTCATGGTCCTACATAACGTATTACCGTACGCGTAAATTATTAGTCTCATAGCAACGCTTAGCAATCGCTTAAGTAAATTTTAATTTATACATTCTAATTATCTTCTATTTACTTGTTTGACACTCACTTGTCAAATCATATGTATAATTAACAATATCAGTTAATTATCACATAGCTAATCCTCATCGTTAGTTAACCAATCTAGGTTAACTCATTCCTCATTAACTATTACGTTAATACTTAATTACCACGCAACTAATCACATCACACAATCATATTATATTTCACATAATTAATCAATTAATAATTACATACTCATATTAAATTATAATTAAATAAATTATAATTTAAACATCCACTTTAATTATAATTAATCAATTATAATTACATCTTATGTTAATCAAATTATAATTACACAATTTATAATTTAATTTAAACCATTACCTTATTACTAATTAATCAAATTATAATTAAACAAATTATAATTTATAATTAATCGAACTACATCATGCATTAACATATTATAATTTAAATTAACCAATTACATAGATTATAAATAATCAATTTTAATTCATGCACTCATTAAATTATAATTAAATAAATTATAATTTAAATTATTCATTCAACTTAATTATAATTATTCCGAATTATAATCACATATTAAGTTATAATTATACAAATTATACTTCAAGTTAAATATTTACTTTGATTAAAATCAATCAAACGCAATTCATTATAATTTAAATTAAACATTTACTATAATTATTCATATTAAATTTTACCAATATAATATATTAGAAATTATTTAGCATGTTAATGTAAGTCTAACATGCTATCGCATCACACATTAGGTTAACTTTCATACTCCAAACAAAATGCATAAAAATTAAAGCATCAAAATTTTCTGCATACACCCTGCCAGGGCGGGGGTTTTCCTCTTGACAAGCCAGCGGGGGCGGGCCCCCTGCAGGGTCGGCAGACAAGCTCGCGACCTGTGCATAGAAAAAATCAATTTGGCTTAATTCTCCACACCAAATTTCAGTTTCAGTCAATACAACTCATATCAATTGATAGAAAACATAAACTTAAAGCTTCTAACATGTTTTAACACATTAAATCCTTAACACACATAATTTTAAAACAATCAATTCCATGATATTCATAGAAAAATCATTGACCAGTGTTCTTGATAAAATTGAACACTATAGTTTATTTTTAAACCGAAATAAATAATTCGAAACATGTTTGAATTCGTTTATAAACATGTTATCATTATCTAGCCTCAATTTATACAATCAAATCATAATTTTTGATTTCAAATAAGCCAATTATAAAACTATTTCACTATGACTTTTGATGAACATGAAATTCCTCATGTTCATCATATATATACAAATTACCCAACTAAATTATCATACAATTCAATTATAAGCATCTATTATCACAATAGAATTTCATATATAACATATATATATCCCCAAAATCATAAGTTTTCATGAATATTCATATTTTTATGAAACTAAAACTTGAATCACGTAAAACAATTCTTAAGACTCTCAAGTAAGAGATTATACCTGTTGTTTTGCTTATTAGAACGAAGGGGATGATGCTATCTCAAGCTTCCTTCCCTCTTCTTCCTCTTTCTCTCTTCTTCCTCTTCTTCTCTTCTTCTTCCTTTTCTCTCTAACTCTAGGTTCTCTGTATTTCTTTCTAAAACAGACTAACCCTTGTTTTGTTCTTTTAATCAATGTATATACAAAATATACATATAACATATATATATAATATGTAACTTACAATATTAATGTATATAATAAATCCTATACTAATTATAATTAAAATAGAGGTTACACCTTTGAATTTTAAAAGCCCTAAGGCTTGTTTGGCCAAAAATAGTTTATTTTTAAAAAACAGATTTTTGGTAGTTAAGGCCCCGTTTGGCAAAACGGATTTAAAACTGGTGCAAGGGCCTTGTTTGGGAAAACAGTTTTAAAAACTCCTTTTATAAATCATTTAACACATATTTTTAATGTTATCTTTTAACTAATTAAATCTTAACTCTAATTTAATTAATTAAAAATTAACATCAATTAATCACACAAACATTGTCACATAATTATAATTACATGCTAATTATAATTGCATGTAACACTCAGTACATTACTCATCTATTTTAATTATCTAAATTAAATTAGAACTATAACATAAAATCATTATATATTAATTAAATTAAATATTAAATATCTATTTAATTAATATATTACACTTAATTAAATTACTCCAGAATCAACACATAATTTATTTAACTCAATAAATAAATCAATTAAAATATTTATTTAATTCAATAAATATATAAATTCTCTTTACACCAAATCACATATATCACAATATATGACACGTATACACATACTCAAACTCAAAAAATCTCATAATAAGAATTTTATTTATTAAATTCTCATTTATAATTCTTAAAAATCCAGGATGTCACAATTAAAGTAATTACATATTGTTTAAGTGTGATTAATTATTTAATTATTATTTAATTAACATTAAGTAATAAATGAATGACAATTAGTGTTATTAAGCTAATTATTTGTTATTTAATTAAGATTAAATAATAAATAGTGTTAAATAATTTATTAATTATTATTTAATTAATATTAAAGAATAATTAAAGAATATTTAAAGTAAATAAATAAATTTTTTATTATTTAAGTGAGAATAAGTAATAAATAATTATAATTATTTACTCAGATGTTAGTTAAGTAATATAAAGTCAATAAATTAATTATTTATTATTTAATTAATATTAAATAATAAATAAAGATAAATATTAATTAATTAATTATTATTTAATTAAAGTTAAATAATAATTAAAGACTCATAAAGTTAAATAGATTAATTATTTATTATTTAATTAATAATAAATAAGTAAAAATATTAATAAATTATTATTTAATTAATATTAAATAATAATTTAAGACTAATAATGTTAATAATATTGGATCATTAAAATATTATTAAATAATTAATAATATTAGAAAGTTAAAATATTATTAAAGGATTAATAATATTAGATACTTAAAATATTATTAAAAGATTAATAATATTAAAGAGAGACTAAAATATTATTAAATGGTTAATAATATTAGGAAACAAATAAAATATTATTAAAAGGTTAATAATATTATTCAAGAGTTAAGATGATTACTTAATAATAATATTATCAAGGGACGATAATATTATTAAGGAGTTATGTGATATCTACTTATGTGATTAATGTTAGATAATATAAGAGAATAATAATGTTATGAATAATTATATGTTATACTAATTGAAAGATCCATGATAGGTCGTTCCAAGAGTTCTAATTAAAGCTAGTTAGCTGTAGCTCGTCGAATAGGCAAGTTTCCTAACTCAAACTCGAGTTATTATGTTTTCAAGCATGTTAGTGGTTTAATTATTTACAATTATTCCACATCTTTGATTATTAATTCGCACTTAGTGCAAATTGCATATGTTCATCAGGTATGAAAGGCTGATCATCTTCATTACCATATGGTTCAGTTAAATTTGTTCATGGTCATTGTTGACCATCCAGCATTATTGATTCAGTCATTTAATTATTAAAATTTGATTCTCAATCTTTCACAATTGTTATATATTGTTGAAAATTCAGAAAGCTATATTCTTTTCTTCAATCATGATATATCTTTATTGTATTTAAACTTGCTGAACAAAGTAGTTGCTCACTCTTGCTATATCATGATAACAAATTTCAGATTAAGACAAATGTTCCAGAAAAGACAGAGACACAAGCAAAGGACAAGCATAGAGTGTTATGCAAATTAATTATTTAGTTATCTAATGTAAGTTATTTATGTAAACCTTTTGTCAATCTAAAGGTATGTATTTAAGTTAAGGTTAGAAAACTTGGGAAGTGATGTAGAATTATTTGAAAATGAACAATGTATTTATGAATATTTTGCAATAGTTATAAAATATGTATGAAGATGAATTACCGTAACGTACCAGATCCGAGGTTCAAGTGACCTGAATTTGGGGGAGCTACAGGTTGGTATCAGAGCTGTAGGTTATAAACCTTAGGTAGGGTTACCTTATACTATAACTGCAGAGATGAGGATAAGGAATAAACTCAGATCGAGTTTAAATGATAAGAGATGAATTCAGGAAATTCATCATTAAGATAAGAATAACATAAATAAGATTCAAAGAAGAATCTTAAAGATTTATAAAATTAGAATACGGAGTTATCTGACTCCAGTAATAAAGATGAAAAGTGATAATAAATAGACAAGGTCTATAAGATGAAAAGTTTAAAATCATAATGTAATATGATAAAATGGAAAGATAAGAAGATCGTAAAATAAAACGATCATAAGATAGAAAAGAATCGTAATATAACACGATTGTAAGAAGAGATCACAACGTGATCTGATAAGGTCATAGGAGGACAGATGATCAATCGATTGATTATTAAAAACTTTGTAGCAGAATTGGTATACAAAATGGTACTATAAAATAGTAAGAGTTTAACTCAAAAGAGTTAAAGGGGATAATGAGATATGGATTAAATGAAATTCGTATCGAGTAAAGAGGGAACTAGGAATATGTGGGATTTCAATTGAGGACTCATGTTAGCAGCTAAGTTGTATGATTCCTTGTATGAGCGGGGAATTTATGCTTGGTTTTAGGACCGTTTAGCTTCCTATATTGATTAGTGACTGAGTTGACCAATTCCTTGTATGGGTAGGGGATTGTGTTTGGTTTGACAACCACTTAGCTTGTTATATTAATAGTAATTGAAATGTTGGTGTCGCGCTATTTGCTATATGTATGTTGAGAAGGTGATTCTTTTCTCATGTGTATAACAGCTAGGTAGAGAATATAAGATTAGGTGCGAGTTCTTTCAACTCATACGTATGGTAAGTTCGTGACTCATAATCATATAGTGGAACCCCTCAGCAAATGGACAACTTTGGTCTTACTAGGATAAGTTCTTAAACCCATATGATTATGGTAAGTTCCTGAACTCATAACGTATGGTATGTTTGATGAACTATACGGGGGTATAGGAAAATTGTGAATGAAGGATTGAGGATAATAAAAATTGATAAAATTATTAAGCAATCGATCATTAGAAAAATTGATGTTGATGGTGGAAGCATAGGTATTCCAAATCTTCTAGCTGTGCTAGACTTTAAAATTTTTGACATCAAGCTAAATTTGCACTGATGTGCCTTTAAAAATATAAATAAATTTTGTTATCAGCAGCACATGGTTACAATTATATAGAAATGGGCTTCATACCACTAACACATCGTTATCGGTTGCGGTATGATAACATCAAAATGATTTTCAATGGTTTTAAACTGTTTAAAGAAGTGTCTACGCTAATTGTTTCGGCTAGACAAAAATTATTTGAGATATCAAAATGTATTTTATATATCATTAATGCATCATTTAACCTGGTGCAGAGATGATAAAAATGATAGAGTTATTAATGTAGAATTACCTAGTGTTGGATATGATCTAAGGATCGTCAGCCCACTATGGTACGATGTAGTATGACAAAGTCACAAAATGATGAAATTCTTAAACGGACTGTAAATTAAAGTCAATATAACCCATTAAATCAAATTATCACATAATTATAATTCTCATTTATTAATTATAACAAATCATTAAATCTCTAATTAATTATTAAATTAATTAGAACAACATTATAATTATTAATCAACTCATTTAATTTAATTATCCCAATTAAATTCAAACTTCGAACTATAAAATCATTCAACCTTAATTTAATTAATATATAACACTTAATCAAATTAATCCACAACAATTCAATCAAATATTATTTAACTCACTAAATAAATCAACAAAAATATTTATTTAATTCAATAAATATTTAAAATCAAAAACAAAAATCTCATTCGTTACAAAGAACGCATGAAAACATATAGCTTGTTGTTGATGGACAAGTTTAAAACCATCGTATATAGCATAGTTGATTATGTTTTGTTAGGAGATGTTATATTTGAGTAAGTGATGGAAATGTTCCAATTGGAACGGAGTAAAAATATGTTATAACGAATTTATAGCAAAAATGTTACTAAAAGACGTTAACCGTTGAAATTGCAGTTTACTATGATTTCTGGAGGAATATATAATGTTAAATAATGGACCCGGGAAATTAGGGTTTCATAATATTATTGAAGAATGTAAAAATTGTGAGTTATAGGCTCAAGAACGAAATCATTCGGGCATCGGATGAGAAAGTTACGAACCATAAGAACGTAAAATGAACGACGAAGGAAATTAGAGCAGGTTAAAAGGCTTGTTAACGAATTCAAAAAAATATTCTGTTCGGGGGAAATTGAAGTATGTAATGAAAGCAAGAAATTAGCTCGGGAACGGATTTATTCCAAGTTGGAATGATCAAGTTACGAGTTAGCGAAGTAGGCATTTTCGATCATGCAAAACACTAGTACAACATTTAAAAGACCAAATGATGATTAAATCATGTAGAACATTTAAAGACCAAATTAAAGACAAATAAGAAGAACGCATAAGGCAAGTTTTCTAACTCTTGTCTATATTTTATGATAGGCAAGTTGTTGCTTCATTTGATTTTGTTCATATGAAGATATATGATATGATAAAGAAAGTATACACAATTCTTCCATGAATATGTGTATTCCAAACTTATACAAATCTTTAGTATTTGTACAGGTGTTTAAGACATGATATGGCATGAAATGTTTAAGAAAGTGTTTGATTCCATTTGATTCGGCTAGATAAATGTTAAAGTGTTTTGTTGATTTACTTATAAGTCTTCCAAAATAATTTTGATGCTATCCTAAGCCAATTAATTTGGTACGGATTCAAAGGTAAGCCTGAAGAAGAATAAAAGAAATGTTTTTAGTCGTATATCGACTGATATGGAAGAGTGTCACAAATTAAATGTAAATACATTTGACAGATGAGTGTTCATCAACATAGAGTACTATAAGCTGATCACCTAGAAGTTCTCGTAAGATATATCGGACTTGTGGTCTTAGTGTAGGGTTGTCCTTTTTAAAGAAAGAAAAAGAATGTTCATGGTCCTTTGACCAACTCAGAATTTTAAATGACTGATATGTCATCTAGAAATATTTTAAAGGAAAGAAAAGTGTTATTTTGTTATTCATAGTACTTCATAATTATCTGTTCAGTTATTGAAGATAAATCATATGATTCTTGATTTTGTTGTTATTAGAATTGTTAGACTTGCTAGGCAATTTAATGCTCATACCTTGCTTAAATTATATGATTTTAGCTAAGGCCGAACGGATTGAAGGATCCGGTAAGGATAAGGGAAAGGCGAAGATCGATAGATAAGTAGATTATCCTTTAATAGAATAATATTATTTTTGTAATATATAATATTATGACAAACAAAGACTATAATGGTTATAGAAACCTGGGAGAATGTTTGAATATGATATAATAATTAGTAATTACATTCATGTTGTTAAGTTATATAGTTGAATATATATGTATGTTGTAGTACCGTGTAACACCATATCTATGGTTTGAAAGTACCCGGATTTGGAGGCATCACAGATAATTTATTATCGCATAACAAAACTATAACCACTAAAAGCAATGCCTTCCAACTACTCATACAACTTTCCTTTGCCCTTGTCCTTGTCAGACTCTTTTGTTCGATCCTGCTTAGCTGAAAATATTTACTTTCAAAGTAAGAATGAACATTTAATTGCTCAGCAAGTAAAAGTAGTCAATAAGCATTGTGAAAAAAGATTAAATATTTTCTTTTAATATACTTCTACAACGAATCAATAGTTGTTAAGTAACTGAAGCAATTCTGAATAACTTATCAAACCGTTTCTATTTTTGAATCGATATAGTGACTGTAACGATTGTAAATTTTGTAAATAATTAAAAATATTTATCGAATTAAATAAATATTTTAGAGGAAGTATTTATTAAATAAAATAAATATTTGATGGAAATTAATTATAAAATAATTTATTTAAGTGTGATTATGTAGATTTAATATATGGGAGGTGACTTTATATTTTGGTGTGTATTTTATTACGCTAATGTGATGGAAATATTCTAATTTAGTTAAATAATTAAATTAGAGGGCTAGTAATTGGTTAAATAAAAATTATAATTATATTGATAAGGTTTAATTAATTTTTTTAATAAACATAATTAAGTCCAATTTAAAATTTCAAAATTAATTCAATGGATAAATAATTGGCTAAATAATTTAGCAATAAGAATTTAGTATGACATATGTATCATATAATAAGGGAAATGTTAAAATAAATGGAGGGGGAGTTTAATTTAGTTTAACCTAACAAGGCATAAACCTTTTGCATTTTATAACTGCTGAAACCTTTTGTGTTTTTAACTGATAACCCAAATAAAATCTACGTTAAACATTCATCAGTTTATTTTTGCTTATTTTCATAAGGCTGAGAGTTTGGAGAGAGTAAGAGAGAATTCTCTATAAATTGAAAGCAAAAGTCTGAGGAATTTGTGAATCTACTGGGCGCACTTATGAATCAAACTCCAACTCAAGCCACAACATTCAAATATTTTAAAGCTATAGGACCTCCAGAGTTTCGAGGGACTACTAATCTGATTGAAGCTCAAACATGGGTTATGGAGATGGAGATGGAGTTTGAGGTGGTTAAGGTTGCAGAGGATCAAAAGACTGCTTTCGCTAATTTTATACTGAAAGTATAGGCGAGTTTTTGGTGGCAAGCTAATAAGTGCCGAGAGGGTCAAGGAATTATTCTGTGGGAAAGATTTAAAGAGATGTTTTTCGAAACCTATTTTTTGCTAAGCATGAAGAACCAAATGGAAGTGCAGTTTTTAGAACTCAAACAGGAAACTATGAATGTGTCTGAATACGCCGCAAGATTTAACGAGTTGGCATGATTTGTACTATACCAAGTCAACACTTATGATAGGAAGGTGAGAAGGATCGAGTAGGGACTGAAGCCCTGGCTGTATAGTCGAGTATCGATGTTTCAACTGAAGTCGTTCGCGGTAGTGCTGGAAAAGGCGATCATCGCAGAAGGGGGAAGTGATGCACTAACAAAATATAACCAGGAGCAGAAGAAAAAAAAAGGGTGAAAGTGAAAATAAGGCAGGAGGTAGCCATAGTGGCAATGTACCGAAAAGGAAGTGGAACGATAGTATCACTACTGGGAATCAGCAAGGAAATCATAAGAAGAAAGTGGAGGTTTATGGTAACTTCGGTAAGAATCACGCATGCGTTTGCTTGAAGGGTCAGAGGGTATTCTTCATCTGTGGGTTGGAGGGCCATATCGCACTAAATTACCCTAGTCCAAAGAAGGGAAAATGTTTCACTTGCGGGTTGAAGGATCACTTGGCTCGTGATTTCCCAAAGAAGGTGGAAGGAGAGCAGAGCGGAGGTAGTGGGAACAACGGTAGTGGCAAGCTGACCATCACTGGACCAGCACAGCCGAGTCGACCAACTGCTCGAACATTCAAAATAATAGTGCAATATGATGTGCAATCTAAGGATGTCGTGTCAGGTATCATTCCAATCAATGATCTAAATGCCTATGTATTATTTGATTTAGGTGCTACTTGTTCATTTATATCGGACGAATTTGCTAGAAAATTAGATTTGTCTTAAAAAGAGTTAGACTACCCTCTGAATATAGAAATTGCAAATAGAGAAGTGATTCCTGTTAAGTTTGTACACAGAAATTGTCGTGCAGATATTAAAGGTCATGTGATGTTGGTAAATTTAATTCCAATTTGACTTGAGGAGTTTGATGTCATTCTAGGGATGGATTTGTTGTTTAATCATGGGGCAATAATTGATTGCAAAAGAAAGTGTATAAACCTTATGACTCTGAAGAAGTCAAAGGTAGTATTTTTCGGTAGAAAGTCGTCTAGACAATCTAGTTGTTTGACGATTATGCAGGCCAAGAAGTTGTTAAGAAAAGGGTGTGTGGGATATTTAGCCTACATAGTTGATACTTGAAAGGTGGGTGCGAAATTGGAGGGAATACCAGTTGTTAATGAATGTACGGACGTGTTTCCGGATGATTTACCAGGACTTCCACCAGTTAGAGAAATTGAGTTTGTGATCGATTTAGCGCCCGAGACTGCCCCTATATCGAAAGCCCAGTACAAAATGGCTCTAGTGGAGATGAAGGAGTTGATGGTGCAATTGCAAGAATTATTAGATAAAAAATATACCCAGTCGAGCGTATTGTCGTGGGGAGCGCCAGTGTTGTTCGTCAAGAAGAGGGATAGATCAATGCGACTTTGTATTGATTATAGGGAGTTGAACAAAGTCACTATCAAAAGTAGGTATCCGTTGCCAAGGATTGCAATTTTTTTGATTAATTGAAGGGAACGAAATATTTCTCGAAAATAGATTTGAGGAGTGGGTATCATCAGTTGAAGGTTAGAAAGGAGGATATACCGAAGACGACATTCAGAACTAGATATGGTTATTATGAGTTTCTAGTGATGTCGTTTGGTTTAACGAATGCACCTGCAGCTTTTATGGACTTAATGAATAGGGTGTTGAAACCATTTTTGGATAAGTTTGTGGTGGTGTTCATCGATGACATATTAGTTTATTCCAAAACCCAGGATGAGCATGTAGAACATTTGAGAGTGACGTTGGAGTCATTAAGGTGAGAAAAGTTGTGCGTAAAATTCTCAAAATGCGAATTTTGGTTGGAGCGTTTGTAATTTTTAGGTCATGTAATTGATAAAGACGAAATTTCGGTAGATCCATCAAAGGTAGAAGTTGTGATGAATTGGGATCGGCCGAAGACACCGTCGAAAGTGAGGAGTTTCTTGGGATTGACAGGTTATTATCGACGTTATATTCAGGATTTTTTCCAAGATAGCAAGGCCGTTGACTAATTTGACGAGAAAGGCAAAGAACTTCGTATGGTCAAAAAAATACAAAGAAAGTTTTCAAGAATTGAAGAAAAGGCTAAGTATGGCACCTGTGTTATCTCTGACAGATGATACATGGAATTTTGTGGTGTATAGCGATGCATCTCACAAGGGACTAGGTTGTGTGTTTATGCAAAATGACAAGGTCATTGCGTATGTATCGCGACATTAAAAAGATTACGAGAAAAGGTATTCGATTCATGATCTAGATTTAGCTGCAGTAGTGTTTGCCCTGAAGATATGTAGGCATTATCTCAATGGGAAGAAATGTGAGATATATACAGACCATAAAAGTCTGAAGTATATCTTCAGACATAAAGATTTAAATATGCGTCAAAGGCGATGGTTGGAGTTGATTAAAGACTATGACTGTGAAATCCTATACTATCCAGGAAAAGCTAATGTGGTTGCCGACACCTTAAGCAGGAAGGGTCGGGAGAGGTTATCGTGTTAACTGCTCAGGAGGAGCTCATAACAGAAATGTCTAAATTGGAGTTAGAAATAAAGTATCCGAAGGAGTCAAAGGAGAAGCTATTTCAAATAGAAACCCATCCAATCTTGTGGGACAGAGTAAAAGAAGCGCAACTCTAGGATAAGGAGTGTGATAAAATAAGGAAAAGAGCGTTAGAAGGGGAGGATGTCAAATTCAAAGTCGATACGAAGGGTTGCTGAGATTTGATGGAAGAATTTGGGTTCCGCCAGTACCTGAAGTCAGAGATAAAATTTTGAATGAGGCTCATAACTTGTGATATTCGGTTCACCCAAGAAGCACAAAAATGTACCAAAACCTTCGACAACATTTTTGGTGGCCAAATATGAAACGAGAGGTCGCTGAATGTGTTGCAAACTGCTTAACATGTCAGATTTTCAAAGAAGAACATCAAAGGCTAAGTGGCTTGCTACAACCATTGGAGATACCAGACTGGAAATAGGAGCATATTACGATGGATTTCGTGGTAGGTCTTCTTACTACTCAAAATTTTTTTGACGTAATACGGGTTATCGTAGATCGACTGACCAAATTAGCTCATTTCTTGTCGATCAAGATTAAGTTTAATTTGGATTAGATGGCGAAATTATATGTCAAAGAGATTATTTTAAGGCACGATGTTCCTAGTATCGATCGTGTAGGACCGAGATCCATGTTTTACATTAAATTTTTGGAAGAGTTTGTAAGAACGTATGGGAACATGTTTGAGAATGAGCACGGCATACCATCCTCAAATTGATGGACAGAGCGAAAGGACTATCCAGACATTAGAAGATATGTTAAGAGCTTGTCTCATGAATTTTAAAGGGAGTTGGGACGACCATCTACCTCTAGTCGAGTTTGCCTATAATAACAGCTATCACTCAAGTATTGGCATGCCGCCTTATGAAGCATTGTACGGAAGGAAGCGCAGGACTCCACTATGTTGGGATGAGGTCGGTGATCATCGTTTGCTAGGGCCCAAATTAGTATAACATACTGCGGAAAATTGTCAAAGTGATAAGAGCAAGATTGTTAGCTGCTCAAGATAGATAGAAGAAATATGCGAATCAGCATCAGCAGAAGCGAGAATTTGATGTAGGAAGCTTTGTTTTTTCGAAAGTATCTCCCGGGAAGGGGAATATAAGATCTGGGAAATAGGGAAAGCTGAGTCCAAGGTTTATATGCCCTTTTGAAGTGCTAAAAAGGTTAGGTGAAGTGGCTTATGTGGTAGCTTTACCTCCAGAGTTAGAGCACATTTATAATGTGTTTCATGTTTTCTAGTGTTACGACCGTACAAACTTGATTATAATCATGTAATAGAATATGAACCGTTGCAAATTGAGATAGATCTATTAGACGAAAAAGTTCCAGTTCAGATAGTAAACAGAAAAGAGCAAGTTCTTAGAAATAAAATCATACCTTCTGTAATGGTAATATAGAGGAACCACAATGCTGAATAAGCTACGTGGGAACTCGAAGATAAAATAATAAAGAATTATCCTCAATTATTTGTTTAATCATTGTATCGCGATTCTGGGGACAGAATCTTTATAAGGATGGAAGAATGTAACGAATGTATTAATTGTGTCGTGATTCTGGGGACAAAATCCTTATAAGGAGGGAAGGATGTAACGATTGTAAATTTTGTAAATAATTAAAAATATTTATTAAATTAAATAAATATTTTAGAGGAAATATTTATTAAGTAAAAGAAATATTTGATGGAAATTAATTATAAAATAATTTATTTAAGTGTGATTATGCTGATTTAATATATGGGAGGTGACTTTATATTTTGGTGTGTATTTTATTACGCTAATGTGATGGAAATATTCTAATTTAATTAAATAATTAAATTATAGGGCTAGTAATTGGTTAAATAAAAATTATAATTATAATGATAAGCTTTAATTTAATTTTTTTAATAAACCTAATTAAGTCCAATTTAAAATATCAAGATTGGTTTAATAAATAAATAATTGGCTAAATAATTTAGCAATAAGAATTTAGTGTGGCATATGTATCATATAAGAAGGGAAATATTAAAATAAATGGAAGGGAAGTTTAATTTAGTTTAACCAAACAAGGCCTATACCTTTTGCATTTTATAACTGCTGAAACCTTTTGTGTTTTTAACTGTTAACCCAAATAAAATTTACGTTAAACCTTCATCAGTTTATTTACGCTTATTTTCATAAGGCTGGGAGTTTGGAGAGAGTAAGAGAGAATTCTCTGTAAATTGAGAGCAAAAGTCTAAGGAATCAAGAAGGAGAAGAAGGAGGTTAATCCAGCAATTAAAATCATATATCTAGTTTACAAAGGAATCAAAAGGTATAAACTAACTTTAAATTTCTTAGTCTATGTTTTCTCTAAATTTTCACTGTAAATGGATTTGATGATATGATTTGATGAAGAGTTAGGTTATAATTGTTTATGGATGTATATAATCTGTTATATCTCATCTATATTTGATTTTGAAGTAGTCAAATTCGTGTATAAGTGTTAAATAAGAAGAATTTGACTTTTGGTTTAATATGTATATTGTGGTCAGTTTTAGAATCAAACTTGGGTATAAATCCATGCTTTAAATTAAAAATTGATGGGTGATTGTGGTAATACTCTGAAATATGAAAATAATGTAAATTGAATGAATCAAAATGATTGTAAAATGAATTCGGGATGGTTGATTTTGTATAATATGTTAAAATATCAAAAACTAGTATGAATATGGAATTTGAATCCTTAAAATTGGTTGTTGAAGTTGTTTGAGATGTTGGAATTGTTTTATAGATGTTTGGTATTGTGTTTATTTAGTTTATGGAATCTAGGATTGGTTAATTTGGAGTTTGAATGAAAAATTGGGATTTTTTTGGATGAATCAGAGCTGAATCATGAACTGCAGAAACAGATTCTGGAGCCGAGCGTTGTTGCGCTGGTATTAGGCGCAGCCGCGCTGCAAGTGCGACCGCGCTAGTGCTTAGTAAAAATGTGGTGCGACCGTTCCTAATGCAGAACAGACCCAGTAAAGAGTTGTTAAGTGTACAGTTGGGGTGATGCTAATCTAACCTATTCTAATGAATATAATGAAGCTTAAAACATGTAACAAGATGTATTAACAAGTTGTAACATATAAGATGATAATTAAAGGGTAATGGGTTCTAGAATGGAATTAGTGTAAGCGATTAGTGAATGTTGTTTCATAGCTAATCAATGTGTTATTGTGACTGAAATGTGTAGGATATTTTAAAGGAAGTGTTCTGAAAATTTATAGCGATCGCGGAGGCAAGTTTCCTAACTTTTGCTTATGCTTTCATATTTAGCAAGGTTTCTTGATTCGAATTATGTCTATGTTTTGAGCAAGATTTCTAGTTCTTTCTAAAAGCCTTACTTTAAAAATATCACTTGTTCATTTATGAATCTTTATGATTTCAATTCTTGTTGAATCATAATTCAATTATTTAATATTGTTCGAGATGTTATTGTAATCGAATCCTTGAATGGCTATCGAACCCTTTTTGATTCGACTAGTCCATAGTTGATGAACGTTCTAAAGATCTAAAATTCTTTTGAAGTTAATCCAAACCAACTTGTTCTATGAGGATCCTAATGTTAAAAATGAGATGACCAACCCTATATTAAGGGTATATGTTATCGAAAACTATAATCCTGAGCTACGTAATAGCGATGATATATTTATGCACAATACATAGTATGTAGGGTTGAACACCCGGAGTATGAGATGGATGGTCCATATAGTCTCTTAACTGCTAAAGGTTTAAGTACAAATACTTTATAACCTGGGACATAGTTTGTGGCCCTTTGATCTTGATATCTAATATTGATTTAAAAGCCGAATATTCCATTGAACTCACAATTCTTGATTATCATTGATTGTTTCCAGTAAAAATTATATTATTTAGTTAAAGCTTGTCCATTGTTTATTCATAGACTATTGTTGTATATTGTTCTACTTATGAGCAAATTGTTTTGTTCACCCTTGCATAAAACATTTCAGCTAAGGTCTAAAAACTTGAGAAGCCATCTACAAGCAAGGGCAAATGCAAAATGCATAAATAGAGGATGTTTAGATTATGTTTTATTTGAGAAGTTGATGTAATGAACTTATTTATGTTTTTAATATTTTGGTTTTATGATCTTATAATTAAAGGTTAGTTGACTTGAAATTTTGTTTAATTATGTAACCTTTTATAAGGATTATTTATTATAAAGTTTATTATTCTACTTTATGGGTAGTTAGATGTGATTGTGATGGATTGTGAACACCAAGTTTGTGGTGTAGCCATTTAAAATTTTGCATTCCTATTACTAACCTTGCAAGAGGGCAAAAGTATCTTTTCGCACTCCAAGAGACAATCCTGGAGGATTAAATCATCAAACCAGACCCCCAGAGACAACACCGGGAAATCATCAAACCACACAACACCGGGAAATCATCAAACCAGACCCTTGGAGACAACACTTGGAAATCATCAAACCAGACCCCCGAAGATAACACTGGGAAATCATCAAACCAAATCCCAAGAGACAACACTGGGAAATCATCAAATCAATCTCCCTAGAGATAGCCCTGGGAATCATCAAATCCACTTCAGTGATCGCCCTGAAGATAGACAAAAGTCAACAGTAGTCCAACCCCGGAGATAACCTCGAGAAAGACAGCTGCAACCACGTCAAGCCCGGCACCAACCCGGAAGGAAAAAAGGGTAATTTTTCCAACTTAACATCAAATCAAGTTAAATTACCATGAAGAATGTTATGCAGAACCATAACAGCAATCTCGAGTGAAAATAGCACAAGACAGCTCAACGGACTGATTGCGAAAACTCGAAGATTTGGTCATAGACCCATCTTTCCGGAATCAAAAAAGGTCAAGCCTCGTGTTATTGTGTAGCTCTTGGAAAGGGATTTTTGGAAAGGTATAGCACGCCTCCATCGGATTCCTTGATTGCAAGTTATGAAGGTTCAAGTAAATAACGCGTTGGTCGGAGTACACGTACTTCGAGATAGCGAGGCCCACTAGCCCGGGCCCACCATAAATAACTACAGGTAAACCCGCGGCCATCGGGTCTATATATTTGGCCTCTCCCCGTAGCTTAGAAAACGAGAGAGAGAAGAAGAAAGGGCCATGGCGAGAGAAATAGACGCTAGGAAGGTCAAACGGAGGCTCATACATACTCTGATTCTTGTAAAATCTCTTTGTAAATGTTCATACACATATATACTATAACATATCAAATTTTAACCGATGGAAAATGAGTATCGGAGCACCAAAAGCGAAGATCTACCTTCTTCGCTTACTCTAATACGTATATAAACGATATATATACATTTTTAACGGTCAATATTCATCAGATCTAAGTTTTTCATCATTCATTTCTTGTAAATAGTTAATATTTGAGTTGTATTGACTAAATCTGTACTGGATCTAGCCAGATCTAGCTTTTAACCTGTTCAAAAGTTATAAAACTTGAACCTGGAAGCTAGAATGGCTAAGATATGTACATATCTAGTTTTCTTTCTAGTTTTTTGTTAATATTTAGCGAATACGTGACACTAGATTTGTATCTAGAGGAAACTAGAAGCTATGAGCTACGCGCGTATGAAGATTTGACTAATGAATATTTCGTTTAGCGACGTCTAGTATAGTTTTACATTTTATTGCAATATATTCATTATGCAGGCTGTTTATTTGATTTCCTATGAGCCTAGGAGCTATAGGATCTACGATTCAACTCATGGATCCAGATCTGGTTCCCATGATGGACCTGGTTGAGTTGTACAGCCAGCTTGCAAATTTTGTAATTGTAAATAGAGGACCTTAAAACGGTTATCCCGATTTTAGGTCCCCGCAATAATGGAAATCCTATGTGTGGTGTCCAGGCACACTTTGATGGCTTTCATGCCCATAAGGATCTCGAAACTTATATATATATATATATATATATTTTTTTTTTTGCATCCCGAGAATAAAATTAAATAAAGCCGAATATGGGATAAAATGGAAGTATCAAAGGGATTCAATTCCTATGCAAGCGAAAGGGTTTGCAAACTGATTTTCAAAACATCATTTTCATATTCTTGTCTAAAAATGGATTTTTTAATAAATCAATCCCTTCGTATATAGGTCTGGTAGCTATCGTCTAGCACTATAAAATTTTACCTTACTCAGGTTCTACTAATTCAAGAATCAGTATAGCAATAAGCAAGGATCGATCCCATAGAGAGTGAATTGTATTTTAATTATCCAATGCTTTCCAATGAATTTGGGGGTTTTAGTTTGAAAAAAACTATTTTTAACAAAAGTAAGTTTTAAAAAATATCAATGAATAAAAAGATCAATTATTCAGTTCAGTATCCCTTTTTAACAATTATGATTAAACCAAGTGTTTACACTATTTATCTTCCACTGAGATTAACAACCCTAGATAACCGCAATCGCAAATTACCTGAAATTCTCCTTAAGTGTAGATCTAATGCAATGATCATCAACAAGAGATTCTAACTAACATACAACCTAGAACTATCAGCCTAGATTTAATATGATAGAAGCATTAAGCATGAGAATTAGATTATTCCAAGCAATAATTACACAATCAGAAATTATTTAACTTGTCTTCTGAAAACCTTAACAATATTTCAAAGCTTGACCACAATAAAATACTGTTAATTGCTACTTAGATTAGACACACTTCGTTTGCTCAAAATCTGTCTTAATCTAGCAGATGATATCAATTTACTAATTTAATCCTGCAGAAATCAAATTAGTCAATTGGATAACATGTATGAAAGTTCATATAGATAATTAGAATAAATCTCAAGGTAGAAGAATAAATATAATAATTTGATCAAATCATTAATTGATAAATAAGTTCAACATCCCTTTAGAATTGAAATAGAGAACTTAGCTTGACATGCTTGGATCTCCAAAATAAAGGTTTGTAGCCTCCAAGCAATCCAAGAGAATATAGAATAACAGATTCAAAGATGTCCCCAACCTAAGAAAAATAACTCCTATTTATAGCCTAAACAAACCCTTATTAAATAAGGTAAGTTTACAATCCTTTTCCATATCAACTTGTAATTAAAAACCCTAAATCTGCCAATCCCGACAGTCTAGCACGCCCCGCGCCTGCCGCCTGTTATGCAGCAACTATGGTCTTTTTGTGGCGCGGCCTGAGCCTTTTGTACTCTTGAGCCAGCGCGCCCCGCGCCTGACTATCAAAAATGTTGACTTGCAATTTTTTTATTCTTTACTCCTCCCTTTGTCCCTTTAAGCTTAGCTCCAAATCCTGCACATACACACAAAACATATGAAAAGTAACATGAATACTTAAGTATTAACAAAATATCAAGCCAAGAAATACCTATTAAGTAGGTTAAAAACTTACTTATCAAATACCCCCAAACTTGAACATTTGCTTGTCCTCAAGCAAACAAACACAATGCAAACTACTTAACAAAATGAATGCAACCTAACAAAATCGAGCAGAAATCTCACTACAAACACAGGTTTTATATTCCTTAAGAATGCACACTTAATCTCACAATCCATCTATACTCACTACCCATCATAGACTCTCACATCATCACATCACATACATAACTCTAATTCCCTCTCGTGCGTGTGTGTCCAATTTTATATCAGCAATTCAAAGTAATTCACATGATTATTTCCAACAACCATCCTACTTTTACACAGATATCTTTCCCAATCATGGCATTCACATAAGCATTGTAGAAATCAGGCTAAATAAGCAATAACAGAATAAACATCAAAGCTCATGCTATGTGGGTGCGTTTTAACGCTCCATCCCACCAATTATTTTATATTTCTGATTTGTGCAATGCTTAACCGCTTTAGGCTATTCAATGTCACCCATGCAACGGACTTTCGGCCAACGACTCCCAAACCCGAAGGCTTTAGGGCGCTAGGTGTCAAGACATCCCCTAGGGTTTACTTGTTCGAGTAACAAAGGCTACGAGGTCAAACTAAATCAGTTTTTATTTCATAAGTATTTTTTTTAATTCTTTTTCAATTTTTTTTCTACATATTTTTTATTTTTTGAGCCTTAATTGCCCCAAACTTATGTTTCAGCCGAATCTCTATCTTTAATCTGTGATCAAGTAAGTGTTCGTGGTCCTAATAAACATAAATCCCTAATCACTACTGACATTAATCGGTGTGCTTGAAAGTTGAGAGAAAGCTACAATCATGCAATGATGTTAATATGTTCAAAATAAATTAGATCATAAAAGATTCAGTGCAAATTCGAAATCCTCAACCATGTAGTTAATTGCCTTAAAATACTGCACAATCTCTATGTATGATCCTATATGCATGTTTCTACTGACAAAATCCTACATGAATGAAATATTTTTGATTTTTTTTATGAAATGCATATGAACAGAATCTACTCTAAATGCAACCTAATCTATATGCTAAAATACTAAAAATTTGAACCCCCCCACACTTAAATCAAGGAATGTCCACATTACTTGGCATATACAAAATTTGAAATACGAGGACTTCCCTGAGCGACGAGTTAAAACTCGTCAAATTCTTCAGAGTCTGCTGGGGGGTAGCGAGGCAGAACTGGAGGAGTGGGCATCTAGACTGGGTCGAAGTTTGGCGAGAATCATGAGAAAGCATCAGCCTAAAGCGGTAAAGGCCCCAACATTGTAGATGTGCATCGTAGCTTGGCGTTGGGCCAATCGCATACTCCTTCGCTGACTTTGTCACTGGAAAGTAGTAGGCGACTCTGGTGGCGACTCGAATGCGGCCTCGTCATCGGATGGCTCATCATCTTGTGGTAGTGAAGTTGGTGTGGAGGGTGGAATCATGATAAACCCTTCACCCCGCGGATGTGACGTCGCCCATGTCCAATGTCTGTATTGCTCAATGGTGTGATGGTCAATGATGACCATAGGTTGTTCAATTAGCTCCGAAGCATGCCACTGAACTCCAGCTTGGCGGCACAAGTTGGTGATCAGAAACCCATGCAGTAGTCCGTCGGTGGTGCTCCCTCGCAGTGCTTGGTCAATTGACTGTTGAATGCAAAGGCCGACGTCCATATTGAAAATTTGAACCTCATTATTATCACCGACCTCATGAGTGACGATTCTGTAAAGAAGCCTTGCTTGTTCTTTGGTGACGTCATTTTGATGACGCGTTGGCATTAAGCGAGCACATATGAAGGCGTACCAGGCTTTACCATAACTACTTAATGCGGCGTGTGGAAAATGGACTTTTTCCCCGGTTTCTGCATTAGTCACCCATTGAGTGCCGGGCCTGCAAAGGAGAACTATTATCTCATCCGAATTTGGCAGACGATCTTCGTAGCGTTCTGTATGCGGTGTCTCCAACCCAAAGTAATCATTGATGTCCCCCGCTCGGAATGATACTGTCTTGCCCCGGACCGTGACCACGCGATCAACATGTTCTACTGCGTTGGCGTAGAACTCCTTCATAATGTTGATCACCGCTGGCCTCAGTTGCTCTACCAACTGAAACCATCCACGCTTCGCAATCATCTATGACATGTCATCGTCAAGGTTTGCATCTGGCTTCAGTCCTCTTTCTAGAACCAAGGTTTTTTTGTCTATGACCTTGGCGTAACGTGTTATCGTTCCCTTACTCACGAATCTAGTGGCATCAAAACGTGGCGGAGCTTGAGAGGATGAAGTCCTTGCTCTTTTGGAAGTTATGATGAAAGGCGTGTAGTGAATTGCTCACAACAAATTAAAAATAGTCTTGAAAATTCTGTTGAAGCAATATATCGAACACGTGGTGGGCGAGAAAGTCTCTCCCCCAAACTTAGTACACTTTGTTAGTTCAAATATCCCAAATATAAGCAATTTAACCTTGGGTCATTCAGTAACCCAAGGATTCCCAAATAAAGTAAATCAATTAAAGTATGGATACAAAACTCAAATATCAATAAAAACTTGGGTTTACCTTGTGGCTCTGTGTGCTTCAATGGGATGGTTGTGGATTGTTGAACTACCTCTTAGTGGTTCCAATTTCTATGGCTTTCACTTGCTCTTTCTTCCTATTGATGAAGATTGGTGTATGTGATTGAGCAAATTTGGGATTGGGGGATAGGTGATGGCCAAATTTATGAGGATGGGTTGAATTGGAGCGATGGATTTGTAGTGGGGTTAGGTTTATAGAGAGAAAGTAGAAGTTGATTATGATTTGGATTGGGAGCTATGTACTTAGAATAGGATTTGGGTGTTTGTATAGGAGGAGGGATTAGAGAGAATGAAGTTGATTTGGGTTAGGAGAGTGAAAAGAGAGAGCCAATTACGTGTTTTAAAAACTCTGATTTTCTACCAACGCGCCTTGCGCCCGGTCCTAGTATATTGTTGCACGGCCCGCGCTATATAGGAAAAATAGTTTGAACTTTCTGGACCCCTAGCGCGCCCAGCTCCTAGGGAAGCGCATCTCGCGCTTGCCTGTTATATTTGGCCTTGACTTGCTGCATAGGTAGCACGCCTCATGCTCTACATAGCGCGCCCCGCGCCTGCCTGTTGATGTTAGCTCTGACGTGCTGGACGGGTAGCGCGCCCTGCGCGAGGTGGCTGAGTTGATAGGCGCGGCCTGCGCCTGTCTGATTGATTTGTTACTCTGGATCTCTCTCCTCATGCTATCCTATCACATAAAATTGTCAGCACATAAGGGATTTAATATACTGAACCTATAAGAATAAACTATATATAAAGACTCAAATAATACAAACTACTACGGTTTTAAAAGGATGGGCTGCCTCCCAATTAGCTGCCCTTTTTTAACGTCGTTGGCTTGACTGTAGAACACTCGATTATCCGGATGTTGGATCCGTCTGTATCATGACCTCGTCCTCGACCTCGTTAACTTGACTGCTATCCAAAAATGGCTTCAACCTATGCCCGTTCACCTTGAACACATTTCCTGTATTCAGATTCTGGATATCAACTGCACCATGAGGAAAAACATTAGTAATCACAAATGGTCCCTCCAAGTGAGAGCGTAATTTTCCTCGAAATAACTTCAATCTTGAATTAAAAAGAAGGTTTTTCTGTCCCATAGTGAAATTTTTCCTTAAGATTTGCTTATCATGAAAAGCTTTTATCTTTGATTTGTATAGCTTAGAACTCTCGTATGCTTCGTTCCGTAACTCTTCGAGTTCTTATAACTGCAGCTTCCTATTGAGACCAGCTTGATCTATGTGCATATTGTATTACTTGATAGACCAGAAAGCTTTATGTTTGAGCTCTACAGGTAGGTGGCATAGTTTCTCGAACACGAGCCTATAAGGCTACATACTTATTGGAGTTTTGTATGTCGTCCTATATGCCCATAATGCATCGTCTAATCGAAGACTATAGTCTTTTCTGTTCGGGTTGACTACTTTTTCCAAAATGGACTTGATCTCTCGGTTGGAAACCTCAGCCTGGCCATTGCTTTGCAGATGATAGGATGTAGAGACCCTGTGAAGAACGTTGTACTTCTTCAACAAGGAAGCTAACACCCTATTACAAAAATAAGTGCTGCGATCACTGATGATGGCCCGTGGTGCTCCAAACCTGACAAAAATGTTAGTCTTGACAAAATCTGCAACCACTTTAGAATCTTCAGTCCTAGTGGCCTTAGCTTCCACCCATTTGGAAACATAATCAACTGCCAGCAAAATGTAAATATTTCCAAAAGAAATAGGAAAAGGTCCCATAAAATCAATACCCCAAACATCAAAGATTTCTACAATTAGTATAGGATTTTATGGCATTTGATTTTTATGAGATAAATTACCAATTCTTTGACACTTTTCATAAGATTTACAGAATTCATACGAGTCTTTGAAAATAGAGGGCCAAAAGAAACCATTCTCTAACACCTTACATGATGTTCGCTTAGGTCCAAAATGACCCCCACAAGCTTAGGAATGACATAAAGTTAGAATCGAGTTGAATTCATTATCAGGTACACAACGTCTAACTATCTGATCAGCACAAAATTTCCATAAATATGGGTCATCCCAAACATAGTGTTTTGCATCACTCTTAAGCTTTTCTTTCTGAGATCTAGAAAATTCACTTGGTAAATACTTACTCACCAAAAAATTCACAATATCGGCATACCATGGAGTTGTGTTGCCAATGGATAGTAGATGCTCGTCCGAGAACATGTCATGTAAAGGTAGTGCTTCCTCCTCCTTGAGAATTCTGCTCAAGTAATCCGCCACCAAATTGTCCGCACCCTTCTTATCTTTGATTTCCAAGTCGAATTCTTGCAGAAGCAAGATCCACCGTATGATTCGAGGTTTAGACTCCTTTTTGGTCAGCAGGTACCTGAGAGCAGTATGGTCAGAATAGACTATTATTTTAGTACCAAGTAGATATGATTTGAATTTTTTTAAAGCAAATACAACAGATAACAGTTCTTTTTCCATTGTTGAATAATTTATCTGAGCCGCATTCAACGTCCGAGAGACATAATAGATGGCATGGATAGCTTTTTCACTCTTTTGGCCCAAGATGGCGTCGACAGCATAGTTTCTTGCATAACACATTATTTCGAATGGGAGCTCCCAATTCGGTGGTTGAATGATAGGGGCTGACGTCAATAACTTATTCAAGGTATCAAAAGCCACCTTGCATTCATCACTAAACTGAAACTCCTCATCTTTCTGAAGCAACTTGAATAAGGGCAATGCTGTCTTGGCGAAATCCTTGATAAACCTGCTATAAAAACCTGCATGTCCAAGAAAAGAATGAATCTCCCGAACACTGACGGGGTAAGGCAATGCAGATATAATATTAATTTTAGCTTTATCGACTTCTAAACCGTTGACTGACACTATATGACCAAGCACTATTCCTTGTTCTACTATAAAGTGACATTTTTTCCAATTTAGCACAAGGTTTATTTCTAAACATCTATCCAGTACACGAGTTAGATTGTCTAAACAGGCATCTAATGAATCACCATGAACTATGAAATCATCCATAAAGACTTTGATGCATTTCTCTAAAAGATCTGAAAAGATACTCACCATGCATCGCTGAAAAGTACATGGGGCATTGCACAGTCCGAAGACATTCGCTGGTAGGCAAAGGTTCCAAATGGACAGGTGAATATGGTCTTCTCCTGGTCTTCGGGGGAAATCACAATCTAGTTATAGCCTGAAAAACCATCTAGAAAGCAATAATAAGAATGCCCAGTTAAACGTTCTAACATTTGATCAATAAAAGGAAAGGGAAAGTGATATTTTCTAGTTACGATGTTCAACCTCCTATAGTCGATACACACTCTCCAACCTGTTTGCATTCGTGTGGGCACTAATTCATTATTGTCATTCTTGACAACTGTGATATCGGATTTCTTAGGAACTACCAACACCGGACTTACCCATTGACTGTCGGAGATGGGATAAATGATTCCTGCATCAAGTAATTTAATTACCTCTTTCTTCACTACCTCCATCATTGGTGGGTTCAACCTTCATTGTGCATCTCTCGTCGGTTTAGCTCCTTCCTCTAACAAAATTTGATGCATGCACATTGCAGGACTAATACCCTTGATGTCTGCTATAGTCCAACAAAATACTGTGATGTGGTCCCTAAGGACTCTCAACAATTTTTCTTCCCGTACTTTGGTTAGATTACTAGCAATTATCACAGGTAAAGTTTCATTAGACCCTAAATATGCATACTTCAAGTGTGCCGGTAATTGTTTTAATTCAAGAGTTGGAGCTTGCTCCACAGATGGTAATAATTTTTGATGAGTTACATGTAATTGAATTAATTATACTGCATGCTTATCTGTGTGTCTAGGCAATGAATGTAGTGCAGCCACAGTTTCCTTCAATTCTTGACTGTGTTCAAGTTCATATGTTTCATCCAAGTCCAAACTGCTGGAAATAGCCACCTCCAAACTGTCTCTTTGAATTTGGTCAAAAGTCTTCTGCACTAGAGAGTCACACATATCAATTGCAAAAACCTGACAAATATCACTAGGGTACCTCATGGCAACGTAGATATTGAATTGGATCTTCTCGCCATCAAACTCCATTGTCAAGGTCCCGTTGTGAACGTTGATCATAGTCCTGGCTGTCTTTAGGAAGGGTCTTCCTAGCAAGATATGTGATGGGTTCGGGGATGTATCATCTACCATGTCCACAATGTAAAAATCTGCAGGAAAGATTAGTTCGTTCACCTGCACCAAGACATCTTCAACTACCCCTCGGGGGTAGGTGTTAGTACGATCAACCAATTGAATAATAAAAATAGTATTTTTTTAAAGGTCCAAGATTCAGCGATTTATAAACAGATAATGTCATAACATTAATTGAAGCACCTAAGTCTAGCATGGCCTTTTCAAACCTAGTGTTTCCTATTTTACATGGGATCGTAAACATGCCTGGATCTTTACATTTAGGTGGCATTTTTCTTTGTAAAACAACCGATACATTTTCCCTAACTGTGACTTTCTCATTATTTTCCAATTTACGTTTATTAGTGCACAATTCTTTCAAAAATTTAGCATATCGTGGCACTTGTTTAATCGCGTCAAGTAGTGGAATATTCACTTCTACTTTCCTAAAGGTTTCTAGAATTTCTTTATCTTGTTCATCTTTCTTTGACTTTTTAGAATTTTTATGAGGAAAAGGAAGTGGAATATCATTAATTTGACAAGGAAGGTTAGGGTGTACCTTTGTTTTCATCTATTCCTCCTTTTCTTGCTTTTTCTCATACTCAACTATTGCTGTTGGTGTATCCATCTGTTTTTCACTCCGCAAGGTAATAGCATTGGTGTTCTCCTTTGGGTTTACAACAGTCTGCGATGGAAGCTTCCCTGAACCTTGAGAGTCCAACCGACCTACAGTAGTGGCTAATTGGCTCATTTGACTCTCCAAGCTGTGGATGGAAAACTTCGTCTCTTGTTGAAATTGTTGTGTCTATTGCATGAACGCCTTGAACATGTCCTCCAATTATGTTCTAGGATTGGCCGGTGCTGCAGGTTTGGGTTGGTACTGTGGCTGATTTGGCTGAAACTACGGTTTAACTAGGTAAAACCCTTGCGCCTGCGGCCTAGCACCCCCATAACTGAGGTTAGGATGATCCCTCCATCCTGGATTGTATGTGTTAGAGAAACGGTCATATTTCCTCTACGGCTGAGCTTGGTAGTTTCCAATTGTATTAGCTTGCTGTGTGCTATCCTCCTCTTGTAATGTCGGGCATGCATCTGTTGGGTGCCCCATCATTAAACAAATCTGGTAAGCTTGTACAACTGGTGTATTACCTGTAGCTAATTATTTCACCAAAGTAGTTAAGTCAGCAATCTGTTGCTCTACATTCGTTGTGTTTACCTCACTTACCTTTTGCGCTGGATTATTATTCCTTGTTCCAAACTGTTGTGCATTAGCGGCCTTGTTTGAAATCAGATTCTTTGCAGCCTCTGGTGTTTTATCCACTAACGCTCCTCTACTAGTAGCGTCGATCATAGGCCAATCCATCGGTACTAGTCCTTCGTAAAAGTAGGTGATGACGTGTTGATCGTCGATCTGGTGGGGTGGATAGCTGGAGCAAAGATTATTGAATCTCTCCTAGTATTCATGCAGTGTTTCACCACTGAATTGTCGGACTCCGCAAATTTCCTTCCTGATGTTGGCTACTCTTGAAGCAGGAAAATACTTCTCCAAAAATAGACTCTTCATATCGTTCCATGATTGAATTGATCCCACGGGGAGAAAAAACAACCAATCTTTTTCTAAGTCTCCCAGTGAGAACGGGAAAGCTCGCAGCTTAATCTGATCCTCCGTGACATTGTATGGCTTCATGGTGGAACACACAATATGGAATTCCTGCAAATGTTTGCATGGATCGTCACTTGTAAGACCACAAAAAGTAGGCAAAAGGTGAATTAGTCCAGATTATATTTCAAACAAAACATTTAAAGCAGGATATTCAATACAAAGAGGTTGTTGAGTAAGATTAGGAGTTGACAACTCCTTCAAAGTCCTGTTATTTGGCACCCCCATTTCCTCTTTTGATTCTCTTGAAGAAGATTGGTCTGAAAGTAGTGTGAGTGCGATGCTGAGGCCCGGTGATGGAGCGTCTTCGAAATCTGCAAGTGAACCTTGGTTTTTCTGAGCTTCCGTCCTAAGCCTTCGTGCGGTTCTCTCTATTTCTGGATCAAATTTTAAATCAAGAGAGTGAGAGGATCGAGGCATAAAAATAAAAATAAAAAAATGAAAACAATCGAATAAATAAAATCAACTAACACTCCCCGGCAACGGTGCCAAAATTTGGTAGTTGTCGTCTAGCACTACAAAATTTTACCTTACTCAGGTTCTACTAATTCAAGAATCAGTATAGCAATAAGCAAAGATCGATCCCATAGAGAGTGAATTGTATTTTATTTATCCAATGATTTCCAATGAATTGGGGGGTTTTAGTTAAAAAAACTATTTTTAACAAAAGTAAGTTTAAAGAAAATATAAATGAGTAAAAAGATCAATTATTCAGTTCAGTATGCCAAAATTGTGAAGCTGATCAGAACGAGATTAGTTGCTGCTCAAGACAGACAAAAGAAGTATGCCGATCTTCATCGATAAAACTGAGAATTCTTACCAGGAAGTTTCGTGTTCCTGAAAGTATCTCCCTGGAAGGGAAAAATTCGATTTGGTAAGAAGGGAAAGCTGAGTCCTAGATTTATTGGACCTTTTGAGGTGTTGCAAAAAGTTGGCGAGGTAGCTTACGAGATTGCATTACCTCCGGAGCTCGAGAATATACATAATGTCTTCCATATTTCTGTGTTAAGACCTTACAAATATAATTATAAACATGTAATAGAATATGAACCTTTACAATTTGACAAGGACTTAACATATGAAGAAGTGTTTGTTCGAATAGTTGATAGAAAGGAATAAGTACTTAAGAATAAAGTGATACCTTCTGTTAAGGTAATCTGGAGGAACCACAGTGCTGAAGAAGCTACGTGGGAACTCGAAGATGTTATGATAAAATTTTATTCGTAGTTATTTGCTTAACTTTTGTGTGTAACCCCTTATGTACCGATTCTAGGGACAGAATCCTTTTAAAGGGGGAAGAATGTAATAGACGAGAATTTTTTTGTGTGATTCTGGGGACAGAATCTTTTTAAGGAGGGAAGATTGTAACGATTGTGATTTTATATAATAATTTTAAATATTTATTGAGTTAAATAAATATTTTATGTGAATTATTTATTGAGTTAAATAAATAAATTATGTGATTTATGGAGTGATTTAATTAAGTGTTATATAGTAATTAAATGAATGTGTAATATTTATTTAATTAATGTATATTAATTTTATATTATAGTTCTAATTTAATTGAGAAAATTAAATTAGATGAGATGTGTGTTAAGTGTTACGGGAATTATAATTAGCATGTAATTATAATTATGTGACAAATATTTATGTGGTTAATTGATTTTAATTGATTAAATAAGAATGTTCTATGTTTAATTAATTAAAATGTGACATTTAAAATATGTGTTAAAATGATTTGTTAAAATAAAAGAAAAAGAATTTTAAATGATTTTAAATAAAAAAGGCTTTGCATTTGTTTTAAATCTAGTTTCCAAACAAGGCCTTAGCTAATAATTCGTTTTTAAATAAAGAGTTTGCCAAACATGACCGTATGACTATTCAAATTCAATTTTTGTAACTTACGTAATTAGTAGTAGTTAGTGTATATAATTATTATTATGAGTTACATGTTTTATGTAATATATGTATTATATATATATTGTATAACTACAACTACGTTAGTTTTACAAACTAAGAAAAACAAAGAAAGAAAATAGCAGGGGAAAAAGAACAGAGAAGAAGGGAAGAAGAAGAGAAAGAAAGGAGAAAGAGACTTTGAAAGAATTCTCGCTAAGCCATCATCTTCTTCTCCTAAGCCTAATCAACGGGTATAACTTCTAAATTTAGTTTTAATAATGTGTTTTATGTTGTGGAACTTCTCTGTAAAAATGTTTTCATGAAAGTGGTATAATCATGAATTGAATATATGTATTTTGTTCATGTTATACTAATAGTGATTGTATGACATAGTGATTTTAAAAATCAAATTGATTGTAGAAACATGTTTTAATAGAAAAGTTATGTTCATATGAGTTCATATGAGTTTTAGATATTATGGTTGATTTTAGTTTGAAAAAATTGATGAAATTGATATATGTTAATATGTTTATTAGGAATTTATTTGATGCTATCTTCAATTTCAAATATAATGCATGTTTTATAAGTTGAATTAGTTGAGAAATTTAATTATAGTGAATTGTTTTATGAAAATTATGAGTTTGGGAGAAAAATGATTTTTCAAGCTCTTATTTAAAATTAAGTGTTTTAATTTTGTCATTTGAAGTCTTGGTATGTTAAAAATGTGTTAGAAGCTTTATATGATGTTTCTGTAATGTTATATGAATCAATCTTTAGCTGAATTGAGAACTCGATGTGGAGAATTAAGTCAATTTAGTTTTTCTCGGCACTGTTCGTAAGCTGTTCTGTTTCTGTCCACTGCTGGCGCAGCTGCGCAAGCAGCAAGGGCAGAAGCGGCGCAGTTGTGCCGCTGGGTTTTCAGGATTGACACCAGCGCAGCTGCGCCGGTGTCAAGTCTAAAGATGGCGCAGCTGCGCTGTGTCCTGTGCAGAGGCAGTGAGTTTTAATCAAGTGTGCAGTTTATTTTTATGCCTAAGTTACATTGTTGCTAGAATAATGATCATGTATTTAAGTTGCAATAGCATGTTGATAACATGAATTTGACAATTTGGTAATTGTAAAAGAAAAGAGGTTTTTGAAAACCATAAAGTATTATTTGAATTTTTGTTTAATTGTGAATTGGTTAATGTGATATGTAATTATAATTTGTATAATTATAATTAAGAGTAAATATTTAATTTAAATTATAATTTTGTGAAAATATAATGTATAGAAGTTGATTTATTTTAATCAATTAGATGTTAATTTAAATTATAATTTATGTAATTATAATTTAATAAATGCATGATTATTATAGATTATAATTGATAAATACATGATTAATTGTAAATTATGTAATTATAATGCATGATATAGTTTAATTGATTTTAAAATATAATTGTTTATAATTTAAGAGATAATTATAATTTAAGTACTTATAATTAGATTAAGTGTTTAAATTATAATTTAGTTAAATACATAATTGATTTAATTATGTGAGTATGTGTGTAATGTAATTAACTATGTGATAGTTGATTATTTATTTAATTAGAGTGAGTTAACCATGAGGGTTAACCACTTATGTGAATTAGTTATGTGTTAACAGATTTAGATTATTATAATTGAATGTGTATAAGAAGTATTAAAGTACGTGAGTTGAGTTAAGTAGCTTGCGCATAAGGCAAGTTTTCTAAACCCTGATCTTGTATTAATTTTATGCAAGTCTTCTAACCCTAAACTTGTTAATTCTATACAATTTCTTTAAGTTCATATAATCATTGTTGAGAATGTCCTTTCCATTTATGTATTGGACAATTATTTATTTAATTGAAATGATCTTAACTTATTGTTCAAGTAAGATCCGGTTATTATTTTAAATGCTTTAAGTTTACTTCTAAAACATATGTTAATTCATAATTCTTTTATTTATGAATTATTGAATGTCGATTCAACTAATCCTTAGTTGATGAACGTGAATTCTAAATTACCCTTGTAAACTTATCCAAACCAAACTTTCTTTGGTGCGGACTTTAATTCAAATTACTGAGTTGAACAACCCTATTTACTAGGGGAGGTTACTGCGCATAGCGTTAAGATGTTTGTGCACAATACATGGTATGAAGGGCTGATCCCCCCTAAGTACGAGTTAAGGTCCATAGTTTTATTGACTGTTAAAGGTTTAAATAGAAATATTTATAAACTAGGACAAGAGTTCAAAGGTCTTATGACTCTCAGATAAATTCTATATTCGAATTTTAATGTTGATAGAGAATTATTATTCAATTCTTTATTATTGAAGCAAGCTAAGTTGTTCAGATTCTTTTAAAGATATCCTTTCATGTCTATATTTTTGTTAAACTCCAGTAAGCTGTTGTTTGCTCACTCTTGCATTAAATAACAATTGCAGTTAAGGTTGATAACGTTGATGCCCCGTCTACGAGTAAAGGCAAGGGAAAGATGAACAAGTAAAGACTTGTTTAATTATTTTAAAATGGTTGTAATAAGACTTTCATGTCATATTTTTATTCCACACTTTATTGTTTATGTCAAGGTTAGAGTAACCCTGGGATTGATTTTTGAGAAGGTTGTAACCCTTGTATTAAGGGAGATTTTATTATTTTGAATAAAGATTGTAATTTATTTTGAGATATATTGGGTAGATGTTTGTTATAGTTAGAAAGTGAACACCAAATCATGTGGAAACGAAGTACCCAGATTTGGGGGTGTCACATAGGCCATGTCTGGTTAAACCCATTTAAACTCCCTTTTCCTTTATTTTAATATTTCACTTACTATATGATATATCCTCCTGTTCTTCAATGTCACACTTAATTAATATAATTATAATCTTTATTTAGCCAATATAATTATAAATTCATTTAACAAATTACTAACCCTCTAATTTAATTATTTAATTACATTAGAATATTATCATTGTAGACGCTCAAAATTTTACATTCCTGTTACTAACCTTGCAAGAGGGTAAAACCATCTTTTTCCTTCTGGTCACAACCCGAAAGGTACAGCAGCCCCAGCGACAACCCTGGGATGTCAAGCAACCCCGGTCATAATACCGAGATGCCAAGTCAAACCCCGGCAACACCGGGATGTCAAGTGAAGCCCCAGTCACAACACCGATATGTCAAGTAGCCCCAGAGACAACCCCAGGATGTCAAGCTCAACTCTGGTCACTATACCGGGATGTCAAGTCAAACCCCGACAGCACCGGGATGTCAAATCAAGCTCCGAGCACAACCCGGGAGGTACAGCAGCCCCGACGACAACACCGGGAGATCATTTCAACCTTTGAAGACAACTCTGAAGCACCATGTCATCCCCAGAGAAACCCTGGGAAGTCAAAGAAACCTCAGAGACAACCCTAAGGACGAACATAGTCGGATGGGATTAAAATCTCGGAGCCAACCCAAAGAAAATAGTCAAAGATCGTGCAAACACAGAACACAACCCCTGGAGGGGTAAAATGGTTATTTTACCAACTTGAAGCAAATCCGATCAAAATCAAGCCGAATTGATGCAATGAAGGTCAGAAAGAGCTATAACATTGATCCAGAGTGAAAGCAGCATAATACAGCTCAACGAACAAACTGCGAAAAAATGAAGATACGGTTATAAACCCATCTTCGTGGATTCAGAAAAGGTTAAGTCCCATGTCATTGTGACACTCTCGGAAAGGGCTTTTCGGAAAGGTATAGCACGCCTCAAACGTAAGCTCTGATCAAAATTTTTGAAGATTCGAACATGACACGGCGTTGCTCGGAGTGCACGTACTTCGAGACGATAGGAACCACGGGAGTGGGCCCCACCTGGGGAGCCACACGTAGAGGTGCGACAATCGCAGGTAGACCCGCTACCATCGGATCTTTTAATATAATACCCCCCCTAGCCAAAAAAGAAGAAAAAATAGGAAAACGCTTTGAAACTCTGCCCGTTTCGTCCCTTAGCCCTACTTCTTGTACTCCAAACTTCAATTTTATTCTTCTAACACGTTTGTATACGTATATTCTATGACATATCAAAAATTAAAGGTAGAAACGTCCTTTTGAAGCCTACTAAATGGCAAAAGGCCCGTGTAGCAGTCCATTGTAAGTATTTTTACGATCAGAACTCATTTCCTACTTCATTATGTATATTTGCACTGTCACATAAAGTTTCATCTCCTGGTTTTACCCGGAACACAGTTCCGTGGCTGTTTTTACTTACCTTTTAGTATATTTTAGTACATATATACGTTTGTTTGCATTTGCACAGCCTGGATCGTCAATCCGTAGCTTTTACTCGCTTTTATGTACATATATATATATATACATATATATATATATATATACGTATTAACTTGTTCGACCTGGATCTCTGATTCGTGGCCTTTTTAGCTTTACTATATATATAACTGACTATATATATACTAATTTTCAATTCTTTCAAGCCCGGATTGCAAATCCGTGGCAGTTCTGCTTTTATATATATAACTATATATATAAATTTTTCTGACTTCGTTTGGCCTGGATTGTTAATTTGTGGCCTTTATTGCTTTAATATATATATATATATATATATATATATATACTAATTGTATATATTAACATTCATATTTTAGTTTAGCCTGGATTAAAAATTCGTGGCTTTTTTACCGCTTTTATATATATATATATATATTTACATTTCAGTTGAGCCTAGAGAAATTTATGGCTCTTTACCGCTTTTATATATATATATATATATTTACATTTTGTCAAGCTTGGATCAATTCGTGACTTTTTACAGCTTTTATAACTATATATATATATATATATATATATATATATATATTTATTTATTTTTCTGTCAAGCCTAGATTATTCTGTGGCTCTTTTACAACTTTTAGAAATATATATACATATATATATATATATTTATATTTCTGTTCAAGCCTAGGATTAGAAATCTGTCGTCCTCTACAACTTTTATATATATATATATATATATATATATATATTTATATTTCCATCTGGGCCTGAGATTGGAAATCTGTCGCCCTTTACAGCTTTTATATATATATATATATTTACATTTTCTGTTCGGGCCTGAGATTTGAAATATGTCGCCCTTTATAGCTTATATATATATATAATTATATATTTATATTTTTTATTAATTATGATTAAATATTTGTTTCAATTATTCATTTGATATGAATTTGTTTTAATATAAATTTGGTGGTTTAGATTTATTTGAATCTAGCCCTTTCTACCTTTCAAACGGCTCAAAATAGGTCCAACCGGAATCGGGAAGCTAGAATGACTAAGATTTATTTAAATCTAGATTTCTTTCTAGTTTTGTTAAATATGAAGGCAACCTCGCGACCCTCAGATTCCTATCTAGTGGGAACGAAAAGCCTTGGCTACGTGCATACCATGATTTGACTAATGAATCCTTGGTTTTTGCAACGTTTGGATGTAAATATACATTTTTTGTAAATATCTGTGATGTGCAGGTTTTCTTGGCCTCCTCCTGTGAGCCTAGGAATCGTGGGATTCATAATAAAACTTATCAGAATTTGAGTCCCACGATGGACAAACTCCACCTTACAAATGTACCCTGGTAGTTTTTTTGTAAAAACGTACATCCGAAAGACTTTAAAACTGTTATCCAGGTTTAAGGTCTCAAACATAATGAAATAATGGTTTGTCGTGTTAGAGTCACTCCGATGGCTGTCATGCCTATGAGAAGACCGACACTTGTCTATATTTTATGGTCAAGAATGCTTCGCAGCCCGACAATCACCATCCAAATAGAGCCGAAGGATAAACATGCATAAAATGGAAGTATAAACATGCTTCAATTCCTATGTGAGCGTAAGGGTTTGAAAACCCACCTTTCAAAACATCATTTTCATATCTTGTCTTTAATGGACTTTTGCAAATCAAATCAAACCCTTCATATATAGGTTCAATGAAGCATAACAATACTATCAAATCGAACAAACGTAGGCCCAATTTCTTCCAGCATCCACACACACATTGCAAATAAAAAGGAAAATATTGAAAAGATGCGGTACCGTGTTTCACGGGAGTTATGGGGTGCCTAACACCTTCCCCACCACTTAACCAAGCCCCCAAACTTTAAGAATTTCTGTTTCAAGATCAAGTTTCGACAGTGTCTAGTAATTGGGCCTACTTGCAAAAATTAAATAAAACTCGGTTGAGTTGGTATAACCATTTCAAATCTACCAACTGGCGACTCTGTAACTGTTCAAAATCGTTGACATGATGCATGTTGGCCTTTTCCTAAAAAAATTCACCCTTCATAAAACAAATAAGGTAATAAGGGTAGGAAACAATAAAACTTAGGAAGAGGGAAAGATCGGGTCCAAAGTTGACCGGATTTTTTCCCGACGTCGACAGGTGGCGACTCTGTTGGGGACAGTAGAGGGCTTAGGCGCGTTCAAATCTTTTTAACATTTCCTTTTATATATTTGCATATGTGTGGATGCTGCGTTTTACATTGAATGGATGTGAATGAATGTTTTACTGCTTTATATTAGTGCTTTGCACAATGTCATCATTTCATACGGTGAGACACTATGTATGTGAATGTACGTTGTGTGATTCCTCCACCAGGAGGCTAACCCGTCGATATTTGATCACTGGACTTAAAGAATACTAGGTCTGCGAGGCTCAGGAAAGGCACCACTCAGATTCGCTCTAATTGAAAGATTGAATTAATTTCCCCTATAGTAGATTGCGAAGATCAGGGGACCTTCATGCCGAAAAGCCGCGAGAGTAGCCTAAGATAGGTCAGTCCTCTGATTAACCAAATTCGAAGGGAAGCTTCTTCATGCCTTCCTCTTTAAATTCAATGTCAATTTTCCAATTCCAATGTAAATTTCATAATTTAAATATATATTCCATATCGTGTAAAAACCTGTCATAATATCCTGTCATCAAAACAACTGACCTTTGTTTTACAGGATAAGATTAAGAAACCTGAAAAATAAACACATTGCATAGCATGCATCCGACCGATACCTACATCAGGAAATTAACACACCTATGGTTGTTGTAGGTAAAAATTGGTCCTGTCACCATATCGAAATCTAAGAAAGCACTAAGTTCATCTCCAGACATGGCTTCAAGTGCTCAAACTGAATCTACCCCTGTTTCTAGGGAAGAGTTTGAAGTATTGAAGAACCAGATAGCAGAATTGGCTATTTTCTTGAAAGAACAAAGCAAAAGCCTTCAAAGGAAACAAACACCTTGTCATACAGAACCATCTACGCCCGGTGGCAGTCAAAAGACTGGAAAGAAAGACACTCAGATTCCTGAACCCAGAACCAAGATATGAGCACCAAAACCCCTGAAATCATCAACCTTAACAAAGAGCAGGAAGCTGGTGATATTCTGAAGAAAATCCAACAGATGGAAGAAACAATCTGGTCCATCAAAGTGACTAGGGCATTTGGGAGTGTAAATTATTTAGACTTATATATATTCCCAAGGGGCTCGTTATCCAGAAAAATTTTAAGTCCCTGATTTTGAGAAATATAATGGATTAGGAGATCCCTACACCCATTTGTAGGTATTCATTAGAGAGCTCGGATCCTATGTAGAGGACGAAAAGCTCATAATGCAATTGTTCTAGAAGAGTCTGACTGGAAAGGCTAGAGTCTGGTATGCCCGAATGGACAATTTCAAGATTTACAGCTAAGAAGAGTTAGCACATGCATTCCTCAATCAATACAGCTTTCAATCCCAGATGGCTCCAGACAGATATCAAATCACAAAAATTAAAAAGCAAAACCCTGAGTCATTCAGAGAATATGCCCAATGATGGAGGCGGGTGGCAGCACAAGTCACCCCACCTATGACTGAGTCTGAGATAGTCATAACCTTTATCAACATTCAAGAAGCTTTGTATTACGAAAGTGTCCTAGTAGGCATAGGAAAACCATTCTCGGAGATGATCAAGCACGACGAAATGGCTGAAATGGGGCTGAAATTTGGAAAGATAAAAGATCTTATTGCCTTGGAAGTTGTTGCAGAGCATATTCAATTTGGAAGTTATGGAGTAATCACCGGAGAGTACACAATAAGAAAGAAGAAGAAGTGTCCTTAGTACTGCAAGGACAGAATCAAAGGGGCGATTCCAGCAGTATGCCCATTCGAAGGAGGAACTATTCCCATTTTCAAGCTCAAACCCAACCTTCTAATCCCCCATTTTAGAAAACTGCGAAGGCCAAACGTTGGATAATGTTCACCCCTTTAGGGGATTCACTCGAGAATGTGCTAAAACTTTAAACAGCACAAAAGAAGATTGTTCAACTCCTTCCAACGACCAGTACCGGTGGACAGAATTTCGACCCAAGTAAAAAGTGTGCATACCATTCCGGATCTCCGGGCCATAATACACAAGACTATTGGTCTCTCAAGCACAAAATCTAAGACTTGATAGACAATATAGAGATTGTGGTGACCAAACCGGAGCAACTGCATGTACAGGATAATTCCCTCCCTCAGCACAAAGAGGAGAGTGTCAATATGATTAACACGAGGAGTGGAGAAGGATACAACTACGTCCGGTATATCGGAGAGTCAACTCAATCAAGCACTAATAGCCCAGACAGTTGAGAGTTCTCAGAGAGGCGGTTCCTGATAGAACAGGAAATCAAGTCTATCAAGGAACAGATTGGATAATTGGCGAATCTGGTTGTGTATCAACATCAGATAACGCGGCAGTTGATAAATCAGGCCAACCAGTATAAAACAAGTCCTCCCACACCTGAAATTAGCACCATTGCTATGAGGGACCATTACCGATTTCATGTGCATGAACTCTGGGCTAACAAGGTGGCCAAGCAGGAAAAGTTCCAATCTAATAGGGAATTCGCCTTCCAGAGGAACTTCACTAATTTGAACTAGCCGATGAAGGAAATCCTCCAAATGCTGATCAATTAGGGGATGGTCGTAGATTTATTACCCCCCGTGAACCCCCAATCCAGAAAATTCAAGCCTGACAGAATCTGCCATTATCACTCAAATGCACCCGGCAATGACACCGAAGACTGCTGGGGACTTCATCACCTGATTCAGTATATGATTGAAAATGGTGAGCTGAAAAAAGAAAATCAAGACTGCGGCTATCCTAGTGAGGAAGCACTCTTTATTCCCACGGCATGGAATCTGGAAATCGTGGCTATTATTTCCTGCGAGAAGGATCTAGCCATCACACCCTTAATACTGCCAGGGAAAGGGGTCCAAGAAACACAGAATCCTATGATGGTATCTGCACCTGAACCTTTAATATTACCCTTCAGACTACAATATCCAGTGATCAGTCTGAAAAGAGTCCCATGGAACTATGGGAATGATGAAGGTTCGACCTCAAATAACATTGCCAGTATATCTAAGGAAAACCGATGTACCTACCTCAGCGGGTGATTAATTCGGTTATCAAAGCTAAAGGGAGAGGTAGCTGAAGAGAAAATTGAAGAATTCCTCAGCAAAATGGGGCATAACGAGATCAAGGTGGTGCAAATCTTGAAAGAGGCACTAAAACAAATATCCATCTTAGACTTAGTTTTATCCTCGGTGGATCATCGCATCATTCTAGTGAAAGTACTGGAGGAAGCCCATCTACCAAGGACAGTGGATGTTGAGAAATTCCATCATTTGATAGAACACATCTTCAACAATAATGTGATATCATTCACTGACGATGATATACCCGCAAAGGGGACGGGCCATCGCAAGTCACTGCACATAGTAGTGATGTCATCAGGGTATATGATTGGAGGTCTGCTTATAGATGGAGGATCGTCCCTAAACATCTATCCCTACGATACCTTGGAGAGAATGAAGATCAACCCAAATTGGATCCGTACCAGTCATGTAGTTATCCAGGCTTTCGATGGGTCCAGCCGAGAAGTTGTGGGAGAGATTGAGCTTCCATTGGAGATTGGTCCCCACACTTTCTATGTATCCTTCCAGGTACTCAACATTACCACCAAATAAAATTTATTGCTGGGAAGGCCGTGGATCCACATGGCAGGAGCAGTTCCATCCACCCTCCATCAGCAGCTCAAGTACATTATCAATGGCAACCTAATCACGGTGAATGCCAAACCAGAATACCCTGTCTGCATACAGGGAGATATACCGGTGATCAGTCTGGATGAAGGGATTGAACCTGTTAGTTTTCAAGCTTTGGAGGTGAGCAATACTCAGTACCTAGCTATTGGGGCACCAGCCTTGAAACCAAAGGTTTCCCCTGAAGTAATGACTGTCGGTCAGGAAATGATATCCTTTGGATTCTACCCAGGAGGAGGGTTAGGGTAAAATCAGCAAGGAATCAAGATTCCGGTGCAAATCCCGAGCCAATCAGGGAAGGCCGGATTGGGCTATTCATTCGGGTCAAACCATCAAAACCCACACAAGCATCCAAAGGTTCTTGCTTCCACTATATTATTGCCAAACCTCACTGATACCGGATTTATGAAGCCAATGAAGAAGATTCTTGCTGTTGTGTCAGCCATGTTGTTCCCTCTAATCAAACCAATCAGTGAGAGGAAAGCCCTAGAGCTTGAGGGGGAAAGCAAAGAGGGAAAAGAAAAGTTTCTGCATGGAGGACGAGACCCATTTGCTAACATGTACTTTCTGATGCACCATAAGGGTATGAACGATGATATCCCAGACAGTGATGAAGAGGATCAGATCCGAATTCCTTGCATCAAGAAGGGGAAAGGTGGCAGTTCAAAGAAAAACCACAGCCCTAATATAAAGAATGTCTCAGTCATCATCAGAGATGTTGCAGACGGCCACAAATCCTTTGTCCTCCCTATTCATGAGGACCTGACATTGGACAATTGGAGCAGCGTCCCTTGCCTTATTCAAAAAGGGTAAAAGGGTAGAAAGTCCATCTGCCCTGGAACATGGTTTTATTTACTGCTTATTTTGTTGCACAACTATAGCAGTAACTTTTGTCATTCTTTTCCTAAAGTCTTTGGATGTTTAAACAATTTCATATATTAAAGTGAGAGCATTTTGTTTTTAGGACTCCAGAATTAGATTTGTTTGTCCTGGCTGATGAGATACCAAACTTTCACAGTGACTACAATTAGGGGTGCTAAAAAAATTCAATTTTTTTAGTTTTTTACCTAACCGGTTGATACCGGTACCGGTGGTACCAATTTTTTTTGGTACAAGTTTTTTCGGTACCTGTTTTTCGATTTTTTTATACTTTTCGGTACCAGTAGCGGTATTTAAAATTTTGAATTCGGTAAAACTGAAATACCGATAGCGGTACTGGAGGAGACCCACCTGCCAAAGATAGTGGATGTTGAGAAATTCTGTCATGTGATAGAACACATCTTTAACAGCAATGTGATATCTTTCACTGATGATGATATACCTGCAGAAGGGACGGGCCATCATAAGTCACTGCACATAGCGGTGATGTCATCAAGGTATGTAATAGATGGTGTGCTAATAGACGGAGGATCATCCCTAAACATTCGTCCCTACGACACCTTGGAGAGAATGAAGATTAATCCAAAACGGATCAAGACCAGTCATGTGGTTATCCGGGCTTTCGATGGATCTCGCCGAGAAGTCGTGGGAGAGAATGAGCTTCCACTAGAGATAGGTCCACACACTTTCTATGTATCCTTCCAAGTGCTCAACATCACCACCATATATAATTTGTTGCCGGGCAGGCCATAGATCCACATGGCAGGAGCAGTTCCATCCACCCTCCATCAACAGCTCAAGTACATTATCAATGGCAACCTGGTCACAGTGAATGCCGAACTGGAATACCCTGTCTACATACAGGGAGACATGTCAGTGATCAGCCTGGATACAGGGATTGAACTTGCTAGTTTTCAAGCCTTGGAGGTGAGTGATACTCAATACCTACCAGTTGGGGCACCAGCTCTGAAACAAAAGGTTTCTCCTAAAGTGATGACAGTGGGCCAGGAGATGGTATCTCTAGGTTTCCACCCTGAAGATGGGTTAGGAAAGAATCAACAAGGTATTAAGAGCCCGTTACAAATCCCGAGTCAGTCGGGGAAAGCTAGATTGTGATATTCATCTGGGTCAAGCCATCGAAACCCACATAAGCATCCTAAGGCTCAGTGCTTCCACCATATTATTGCCAAACCTCACAGATGTTGGATTTGTGTAGCCAATGAGGAAGATCCCCACTGTGATATCAGCCATGTTATTTCCTCTAATAATACGGATAAGTGAGAGAAAGACCCAAAAGCCTGAAGGGGACAGCAAAAAGGGAAAAGAAAAGTTTCTGTACGAAGGACGAGACCCATTTGCTAACATGCGGGTTATCATACACTACGAAGGTATGAACAATGATCTCCCCAACAGTGATGAAGAAGATCAGATCCAAATTCCTCGCATCAAGAAAGAAAAGAGGGGCAGTTCGAAGAAAAACTCCGACTCTGATCTTAAGGATGTCTTAGTCATCATCAGAGAGGAGATAGACAACCACAAATCTTTTATCCTCCCGATTCATAAGGATCTGACCCTGGACAACTGGAGCAGCGTCCCTTGCCTCATTTAAAAAGGGTAAAAGGGCAAAAAGACCTTCTGTCCTGTAACATGCTTTCATTTACTGCTTATTTTGGTTACACATCTATAACAACAACTTTTGTCATGCTTTGCCAAATGCGTTGTATATTGAAACAGTTGCATATATTAAAGTGAAAGCATTTTGTTTTTAGGACTCTAGAATTGGATGTGTTTGTCTCTGCTGATGAGATGCCAACCTATCACAGTGACTACAACTTTGATGTAGAACTGAACTTTAACTTGATTGAGATTGATCAAGAAGAGGAAGATGACTATGAGGTATCCGAGGAAATCAAAGAATGGATCGAAGACAAACCCAAACCAAAGCTCGACCAAACCACCACTGTCAATATCAGAACCTCAAAAAACTTTAAAGAAATCCAGATAGACATAGACCTCACACAAGATCAAAAAGCCAACCTGATTGAGCTCCTAACACAATTCCAGGATATGCTTGCATGGTCACATAAAGACATGATTAGCATGCCTACTGATATTGTCATCCATCGAATGCCCATCAAAGATGAATTCAAGCCAGTTAAGAAAAAGCTCAGGCGATTGAAACCTGAATGGAGTCTAAAAGTTAAAAAAGATGTTGTTAAACAATTCAAAGCCGGCATCATCATGGTATCAACATACACAGAGTGGCTCTCAAACATAGTTCCTGTACCTAAGCCTGGAGGGAAAGTACAAGTATGCGTGGATTACAGGGATTTGAACAAAGCCTGTTTCAAAGATAATTTCCCAGTACCTTTCATCCACATCCTGATTGACAACACGGCGCAATATGGCATGTATTCTTTTATGGATTGCTTTGATGGTTACCATCAAATTATGGTCGCTGAAGAAGATAGGGAGAAAACAGCTTTCATCACTCCTTGGGGAACCTTCTGCTACAGAAGTTTGTCCTTCGGTCTTACCAATGCAGGTGCCACGTACCAGCGAGCCATGATGTCCTTATTTCATGACTTGATGCATAAGGAAATAGAGGTTTATATGGATGACATCATCATTAAATCCTGGAAGGATTATGATCACATCAGCCATCTTAAGAAGCTATTCAACAGGTTGCGTAAGTACAACCTCAAGCTGAATCTAGCCAAATGTGCTTTTGGCGTCAAGTCCGGCAAGTTGTTGGGATTTATGGTAAGCAATAGAGGCTTTGAGCTAGATCCTGCCAAGATAAAAGCCATCACTGAGATGCCCTGTACCTCAAACAGAGAAGGAGTTACGTGGATTCTTGGGAAGGATCAACTTTATAAGTCGGTTCATTTCTCAGCTCACAGTGACTTGCGAACCCATCTTCAAGCTATTAAGGAAGAATTCCTCCACGAAATGGAATGAGGATTGTCAAAAGGCCTTCCTTGCCATCAAGAAGCAACTGATCGAAGCGCTTATCTTGGTACCACCGAGGGATGGAGTTCCCTTATTTATGTACCTGTCTGTCAATGCCAATGCAATGGGCTGCATGTTAGGACAAAAAGATGATAGTACCAAGGAGAGTGCTATCTACTACATCAGCAAAAGATTCAGCAGTGGTGAACAGAAGTACACCCTAATCGAGAAGACATGTTGTGCGTTAGCATGGGCCGCCATAAGGTTACAACATTATTTTATGGGCACACGACCTACCTCATATTCCGCATGGATCCACTAAGATACGTATTCAACAAGCCAATATTGAATTGTCGATTGTCCAAATGACAGTTGATCCTCCAACAGTTTGGCATTGTCTACGTGACTCAAAAGTCTATTAAAGATTAGGGCATTGCAGATCAACTAGCCAAAACACCATCAGGAGGGTTTTAACGTCTGGAAACTTACTTCCTAGATGATGGGATCATGATAATTCAGCAAATTCGATAAGAGAATATAGTCCAATCATGGAAGATGTATTTCGATGGAGCAATAAACAAGGAAGGTGCCAGAGCTGGGGCTGTCCTCATCTGTGGTACAGGAGAATAATATCCCATGGCTACCAAGTTGCAGTTTGTCAACACCAACAACACAACTGAGTATAAAGGCTCCATAATGGGGTAGAAGTTAGCTCAGCCCATGGGTATCCAGCGTTTATTAGTCTTTGGGGATTCTGAGTTGGTTATCAGACGAACCATTGGGGCATATCACACCAAAGAACTGCATTTGCTGCCCTATCATCGGCAGGTCGTCAAAATATCAATAGAGTTTGAAAACATAACTTTCATCTAAATTCCTCAGGGGTAGGAATGACTTCGCCGATGCATTGGCAACTTTGACTTCCTTGATTGCATATCCGATAGGAGTGGGATTCCCGACATCAAAATCACAAACCAAAAGACCTTGACATACGGGAATTACATTGGAGAAGTATCAGATGACATACCTCCTATCAAACAGCCTTGGTATCAAGACATCAAGGAGTATCTCCGAGATGGATCTACACCCGTTGGGGCAAGCCAAGCTAAACGAAAGCGGATTCACAAGATGGCCATGAAGCTCTATCTAAGCGGAGACGCATTCTACAAAAGGGATGCTAGAATAGGCCTTTTACGATGCTCGATAAAGAGCAAGCCCAGAGATTGATGGATGAGGTCCACGGTGGAATCTATGGTCCACACATGAGCGGTCATCTACTAGCCAAGAAAATATTGATAACAGGGCATTATTGGATCTCTGTCAAAGCTGACTGTGATGATCATGTCCGGAGATGCTATCAATGTCAAGTACATAGAAATGCCATCCACGCTCCTCCAAATGAGCTTCATCATATTAGTTCGCCATGGCCTTTCTCTATATGGGGAATGGATGTGATTGGGCCAATAGAACCCAAAGCCAGCAACGGACACCGCTTCATCTTCATCATGATTGAATTACTTCACCAAGTGTGTTGAAGCGGCCTCTTTTCCCAAAGTCACCAAAGAGGTAATCATTGGTTTCATCAGAAATAATGTCGTCTGTCGATATGGACAACCGGAGGTGATCATATCAGACAACGCCAAGAACTTAAACAATTAGATAATAAGAGAACTATGCAGCAAGTTCCACATCATGCATCTCAACTCAGTTATATATTGACCCAAGATGAATGGTGCTGTCAAAACGGCCAACAAAAATATCAAAAAGATCATATAGAAAATGTCCGCCAATCACAAAGAATGGCCTGACCTATTGCCTCTAACCCTATTAGCATACAGGACGTCAATGCGTACCTCTACTGGAGCTACCCCCTATTCATTGGTCTATGGCATGGAAGCAGTACTTCCCATAAAAGTAGAGATGGAGTCCTTGCGGGTGTTAATAGACGCTTAGATAGACGAATACCAGTGGTTGCAAGAGCGGTACCACCAGCTGTCCCTGATAGATGAAAAGAGGGCTACAACCATTTTCCATATGCAGTTATATCAGTAAAAGATTGCTCGATCATACAACAAAAAAGTCTAAATACGGCAATTCAAATAGAACGACTTGGTATTGAAAAAAGTCATGGCCAATCAAGACAAAGCTAAAGGCAAGTTTGCCCCTAATTGGGAACGCCCTTTCATTGTCAAGGAGGTGTTGACAGGAGGAGCTATCAGATTACAAGAAATGGACGGAAGTGAATTTCTCCAACTCATCAATTTAGACAGCGTGAAAAGGTACTATGTCTGAGACACATGCATCCTAGCATCCTGCTCCTACGAATCAATCGAATAAGTTTTGGTTTTCACTAGAAAAAATGAACTACGAATGACCTGATCTCCCTCAGCCCGGGAGTATGTAGGCAGCCACTTACGATGCGGTTAAATCAAACAAAAAAATTCAAAAACTCATCAAACCAAACTCAAAACCCAAGATAAATACTTCTCAGACCTCTCTCCCACAAAAAATGAACTACCAATGACCTGATCTCCCTCAGCCCGGGAGTACATAGGTAGCCATTCAAGGTGCGGTATGACCTTCAAAGAAAAAAAAAACCAATAAAATCAGTCCCAAGACACCGAAACCATATAAAAACTAAATCCTATCAAACCTCCCTAGTCAACGGGCCCGTCTGAGATATTCTCCGACATCTCACTGTCAATCAATCAAGGAGAAGCTTGTGATACATCAACAATAGCAAGTCATGAAAGAAATGATAATCACTCAGCAATGACAATACATATCCAACAGGGAAGTGATTCAAAATATTATTTCTCTGATATAAAATACTGTTGATATATACATTGTGTCCTGTACATGACAAAAATGGTTGATCTAGTATGTGCAGGAAAAATAAAGCTAGTCTATAGTCCCATGGACAAGCAGGATAGCAATGCCTTCATGGCATCTCTACTTTAAGATGGAGGAGTAGCTGCAAGTGCAATACCATCAGCTTCTATACGGGCCAAAACATCCACATCCATCTGCATAGTGGCACTGTGATCATCAATATAGGCACTCATCGACAACCAGGACATGGGTATATGATCGGAGAGTAGTACTATCGGCAATGTAGAGATCCCGAGAAGCTATGGCATCATCCCTCTCTACAAAAGCAGCATCCCTGGCAATCAAAGTCTCCTCAATATCGACAAAAGAAGCATCTCGAGAAGATCGAGCCTCATCTCTCTCGACCAATACCGTATCCCGAGTGGCTCGAGCCTCATCTCTATTAGCAAAAGCTATATCTTTACCGGATATGGCAGTCTACATTAGCACCCTAGCCTGATCTCTCTTGAAAGTTATCCTAGCTAATGAATCTGCCATAGCCAGATCTGTCCCAACAGAGATACTCGGAGGGTCACTAACTAAGGCTGCTGTCAGACCCCTAAATAACTCATCTTCTATAGGAGAATTAGGATCCTCTATAGGCTCCTCATCATCTAAATCCACAACTGGAGCTATCTGGATGACTGCGACCGCTGCTATATCAGCCTCCAACCACGCTGAATACTTCGAAGAGCGATCTGGATGGCTAGTAGAAAAATCAGCCCTCTTTCTATGAGTCCAACAATCATAAATCCTGATAAGGTCAGCTGACAACATAGAATAAGCTGACATCTACTGATCAATGGCCCCCTCAAACTGGTGCAGGCTCTAGAACATGATCAAACTAACCCATAACTGCCAACGAATGGTAAGTGGTCACCCTTATCAATCTCGCCAGGGGCAAGTAGTCCATGCCGGATGTATGGGTAATAAAGCTATAAGGGGAGACTAGCCCTGAGCATGGCAAAATCAAAAAAGTATGCCTAATAGCTGACAAAAAAGATGACCATGTCTCTGCATCCGAACACTCGCTGGCTGAAAGGAGTAGGACATAGCTATCTCATGGGTGAAGCAGTACCCCTGATGTTTGAAGAAGCCAATCGGGTGCAAATGGGTCATGAGCAATACATAAAGTAAGACAGAGCTACCTCTAAAAAACCCCTCTAGATGGGTACTGCAATAGGTAGCTGACCTCAATGTCTCGGCCAGTATCATCGGCAGGATGGTGCTACCCTGTCTAAGGGCACGAACCGCGACCATCAACCCAACATCTAAGTGGTCCAAGTATAGTGGAATATATAAGTAAGCCATGACGCACATCAGCAAGACGTCTATCTTGGCTGAATGTCACTCCTCTGCCGAGATAATAAAGTCGCCAGCGTGTCGATCGAAGCTATCCAGTCTACCGAAATGATCGATCAAAAAGTTAATAGAGATCACACGTCTAAAAATAATCTCATCCGTGACTACACTCTGACGTGGACCCGAAATCCACATAAACGGTCTCCTCATATCACTAATAACGGTGTGGGAGCAAGGCAAGTCCAAAGCCAAACCTATAAGCCGCTCGTACTCCTCCAAAGTCGGAGTCAGCTCTTGCTGCCCGAAGTAAAAAACCTACCACTCAGGTATCTAATACAATAGAATGTCGTCTATGAATCCATATGGAACCTGGAAGTCCACAAGGGCCAATGAATTCCCTAACATCCGATCCACTGTCCCTCTGGCTGGGAAGGGAAGGCTATCATACCACGACCTCAACGACGATGCTACCACGGATGGTGGTAAATACTCTATGCGGCTAACTGTTGACGATGACATCTGTATCACCGTATCACAAGACCATCCAGGGGTCAAATCTGAACTCAACTATTTAAGTTCATATCCATGACATAATATATGCATAATGATAATGATAAAATATGATGCAATAGATAAGAAATATCATGCACATCTAGAATAAACTATCTACTATAATCATCATCTCTATCTGCTAATAAAATATAAAATAAATAGTATAGGGATATGGGGCAGCACTGCCCAACTACTAACAGTGGCCTATCAAAATGGGGTACAGCCACCCAAGAGCCAAAATAGTGGCCTATCAAAAGATATAGCGAGAAAAGCTATCCAAAAAGATCAAGAATATCTACACTCAGGCTGTTAAATTTCTCCATCTCATCCGTAGACACAAAGTCTCGGTCATCAGGAATGTCAGGGCAGTATAAGGGAGGATCAACCCCTGTAAAACTGCTTGAAAATAGACCTGATGAGGGGCCCGCTCCGGTGTCAGAAGGATCAAAAGAAGATGCCTCTGATGGATCTCGGCCAAGATGCCTTATAAATAAATGAGCTCTCTCTAACTGCTGGGTCAGTCCTGTAATCTAGACCAAGTGAGTAGGATCCCTGAGGCAAGTTATCCAGTCCGTCATCATCACAGACCCCGACACCATATCTGCCATGAACTGGGTAGCATGAGTGTGAGCCCCAATAGTGTAAGGACTCCCCCAGCTACTAAATGCCTCCTAGCTGTATTGACCCTCTGACAGGGTGAAGCCATCTACACTCTCCATAGGGATATCTGTAAGTGGCTGAACTAGTGGCCAATGATGTCAAGCAGGAGGAACAAAGGGAATGTGGATCTGCCCCATGATGCTCCTGATAGCACGCTCTCCTAAATAGAGCTCCCAACCTCCCTCTGTCAAAAATAGGACTCTGCGGGTGGATAATGCAAACTCCCGCCCAGTGGGGAAACCTCCCTCAAACCCGATTATCAAAAAGTCTGAGGTATACGGTACCCATGAGATCGATCCAGCAGTCAAAAGCTCAAGCTGCAGGCGGTAGTGGGTCAATCCCTCAGCTACTGGGACCTCCGTCAAAGTGGAGTGGTGCCAACGTCGTCCCTGAAGATAAGTCTCCAGGCCCAAAGTAGTGGCGGGACGTAGGCAAGGAAGCATCTCATATGCCAAAAACCGGCCATGTAAATATCAAAAGTCCTCAATGACCAAGACTGACAAATGTAAATGCAAAAATCAAAAAGGTACAAGAAAAATGTACTCACCAGCAGGAATGGGTAAAACCCTAACCAAGCCTCCGTCACACCCTCCGAGCGCATGTGCATACCTAAGAGAAAATATGCAAAGGCGTAGGTACCCTAATCTAAGTCACTGAGGTGCTCCACATGTCGAGTGGCACTAACCAGGATTAAGGACACCGACGCAGAGTTGTCAGCCAAGAAACAACCCCTGGTGATCACTAAGAATAGTCGCCTTAGGATGCGATCTCTAACCCTCTCATCATCAGGTAGAGGCTCAGTCAAAGCCCCACTCTAGGCATCAACACTCAAGGGACCAGAACGGACTGTCTGACCCTTGACGGCTGTGGCAGGAACTCCCAAGAGGGACCAAACAGTAGTGGGTGTAATGTCAGCCACAATAGGCACTGGCTCACCCTCAAACTCCATCCCCGTGATGAACCTCCAATCCATAGGCATCATCATCACCTCGTAATCTAGCAAGTGGAGAGAATAAGTCTGGTGGAACCAGGGCTCAGACAAAGCCCTTATATAACCCCAAAGGCAACGGCGGGGAAGAATAGAGAAAAACATCTGAAACCCCCAGGTGTCGACAATGTCCCTGTAATCCTGGTGCAGAGTGTGGTAAAAAGAATTCACATTAAACCAGTTCCCTCTAGTCTGCGTAAAGCCAGGAACCTACATCAAAAGCCAACCCATATCAAACCTGAGCCCCAAGAATGGTAAAAGAAAGAAAGAAAATCCAGAACGAAGGAAACTTCAGTCACCTCGTTGGCGTGAATGAATCTCGATGGATGGTAACTTAAATCTCCCAGCAGATCCTGGAGTGGCACAACAATGCTTGGAAACTCCGCCCGTGGAGCCTGAGCTGGGGCGGGAGTAAAAAATAGAGCCTCCCCATCATCTATGTCAACAGGCGGCTTAGCACGAATCGAACGGATCACTAACTCAGCTAATCTACGAGGCGGCCAGGCTGACCGTGGCTGAGGGACATCGGAGACTCTGCTCCGTCTAACTCTTGAAATGACCCTACTAGCACTCCCGAGTCTATCTCGGTCCATAACCTGGACAAAGTCTCCAAATCACCTCAGAAAGAGTGAGGTAAGCCTAAAACCTGTGGATTATTAAATTAAATCAGTATTTTATGCATTTTTAAATCCTAAAACATGCATGGGTCAGTCAAAATCCCCAGTAGAGTCAAAATTGCATGTTTATTAAATGCTTATGCTTTTGAAAAAAATTCGCCAGAGTCTCCTTTGTAAAATGGACTGTCTGCATGCACACAGCCATGTCTAGGTGGCCATTTAGTAGCACACCTTCCTAGAAATAGAAATAGTTCATATTTATAAAGAAGAATCAAAAATAAACTTCACATGGTAGCCAAATTACCATGGATATTTTTAGTTAAAAATCCAGGCTCACTAGGCCTCAAAAAGGATGAGTAAACTGATCAAAAAGAGCAAAAATTGACTGTCTTAGAATTCAAATTTTCTAACGTCAAAACGTGCATCGCAGTAAAATATGCATACTTATGAAGGCAATTTTTTTTACTAAGTCATATAAGTATATATTTTTGATACATTGCGTTCAAAAGCACCCTTATGTGGTTTACACAATTCTACCGGTAAAAACTAGAAAAGAAGGATGAAAACGTCACTTGAGACGTGCAGAACGCGTGGCCGTTGACGAAATTTGAAAAAAACTGCCCGAACTCTATAGATTTGAAAAAGAAAATTGGACTCCGTTTAAAACTCAAAAATAAAAATGAGATTATGAGAACCCCGCTGCCCAATATAAATCCGCAGGAAGGAGCAGCCTCACCCACGGCTGTGATGCCCCCAAATCCGGGTCTCTTCTATTACCTCAGATCCGGTGCAGTCACGATACTACTAGTCAAATATTTACATCTTTTATTCAAACTTAATGAATAAATTTCACTTATTACAATATAGAAATATAATTTCTCTTCATATCTAAGATCTTGTATCATGACCCCAAACCTTTGATAAGTTTCAAATCTCGGTCATTTACCATTCCTGTCTTACATCATATTCGATGTTATAAAAAAAATACAAAATAATTTAAACTTTTTCAATCTCCTTTGAATAAAATCTTTTTATTGATTTCATAACCTTGAATCAATTACATAATCTTGAATCAATCTATGCTATGATTCACTTTTTTCGAATTACTGTATACACGTTTACATCTCAACTTGATATCCTCTATGTATTAACTAATACATCTTTAAAATACGATAAATATTAAACATCGTAAACAACTATCAAGTACAACTCCTAGAACCTAAACATGGTTCAAGCAATAATCTAAATAGTACTCTACGTTACGATACTATTTAACTTTATCAATCAAGAAGCACGTAGTCATTACCGTGAGTCCTTAACCTGTAAAAGTGGTTATTTGCAAGAGTGAGCTCGACAACTCAGCAATTCTAATAGTTTTCACGCATCACATAGCATATAACATCATTCTCAGTTCATGCATTTATAATCAATTTATAATTACTAAGCATGTTACTTCTCACATAACAAGCATATCATCAAAGATCAACTTTCAATCTCATACATATCTCATATAAAGTTCATATATAAGTTCACATCATCATAGCATAATATAATTCAACTAATAGTTATTGAATTCATATATCAAATAGGAACTGAAAGACTTGCCTGATTCGTAGTTTAACAACTACAACTTAACTGCTTAAAGAAATCTGCATTTCGTATATTCCTACACAATTATACAATTATAGATTCATATTTATCAGTTACATGCATCCATACATTCTCAATATAATAACAATTGATACATTGTTGTCTAACTTGGTTTTTAGAACCTTCGTTTTACTCTCTCATTGTATTTTTAGAATAACTATATACGTATAGGTATACCTTAACCTTACATTCTTACTACCATTCCTTCATATACATGTATCACACACTTAACTAAATGTATTCGACATATATTTAAAACTGATAGATACATGATCTATATTGCTCTTACGTTTCTTATCGAAATTATAATTCCCGGGTTTTATATAACCATTACATTCAAACTTTCTAAGTTTCACCTTTCAAAATCCTTGTCATACTTAAACTAGTCGTGTAAGGCTACTATGTTCATCATGTATTCATGTTTATAAGGTTACTAACTCAAGTTTGAAACCTAGCATGCTCATTCTATATCCACTTTAAAGTTATATAATTTTCATGTTGGTGACCTTAAGCTAATCAAATTCATGTCTCAAGGGTCAACTACTAAAGTCATAGCACCTCATAACGAGATTAACAATACTTAGTAAGCATGCTCGTGCGTATACTACTCATGTACACTTTAATCACATAGTCTATGCTTTAGAAATTCATTTTCTATGAATAAGCGTGTATAGGTGATATTCATATCTGATGCTCATGTCAGCATGTCTATAAGCATAAAGAAATCCTAATATACATACTTGCATGATCATAACGTAATTCACTTAGTACTTAATGATATTAACTTTCACATTCTAAGTTTTCTTTGAAATTTACACTAAGTCTACTAAGTACATGCAAGGCATCTCAAATTATGACTCACATGCATTAGAAACTCATATCAAGCCACATAAATGTATTCAAATGGTCAGTGTGTGAACATCATAAATATATGTTAAAAACTCTAAGTTTGTAGTCTTCAATCATGTATGCTAGTGTGTGCTTAACACTTTAAACATGCATTCCATATCTATTTAGATCATACGATCGTGCTCTAAAAATCTGAATACACATATGTTACATACAAGTCAAAGTACATATTCGAGACTATAAGTTTCATTTCAAAACCACAAGTTTTTCGTTAAGGCTACCCATAATGTAAAAACTTCACAGAAACGCTATACAACATTTATAGCATGATCTTGGCAATTAAAATTATGTAATCACACAATCCAAGGCATCTAATTTCACTGTTTTCATACTTTATCATGTTTTGAAGGAAAATCAAGAAATTCAACATTACGGATTCGTTATAACACCGAATCCGTTCGTTTAACTTCCGTTTTGTTCGTATAAACGTGTACAATCATATGCAAATGTTAATTCAAAGTTAAACCATCGATTCATGGTATAAAATTTGTACGTAAGGGCCGTAAAGGCCGTATGGCCATATATACGACTCTGTAATTTTTGAAAACCTAATTTAAACAAAATTCGATCACTGTAAGTTTTGCATATATGGCATATAATATGTTATAAACACATATGAACACACATATAGCCATATAATGAATAAAAATCAATTTTTTTCATTCACAGAGAATTTTTAAAGCACGTAAATGAAAAAACTCTGTAAAATTTTGAAAACCCAATTAAGGCCTAATTACATGAATTTGATTATTTTAATTCATTCATACCAAATACAAAACATGTTATAATCATACAATAACACATATATAATTACATCTTAAGTATTCGTCTCCAAAATCATATAGAGAGAGTTTGGAGTTGGGTTTGAAAAATAAACTAACGTAATAAAACTTGAGATGAAGGATTATGCCCTTGTTAACTCTGTTTGATGATGATATGAACTTTAATTCTTCAATCTCTTCTCCAAATCAATTCTTCTCTCAATTTTCTCTCTTAATCTCTCTAAGTTCTCTGACGTTTGTAATATATAAAATATAAAACTGGTGTATAGGATATATGTATAGAGTAATACGTATAATATGTATAGTGGACGAGTAATGGGTGAGTGGCGTCAGTTAATCCGTAATGGGTTAACTGGTGCAACTCCCCTTAGGGCCTTGTTTGCTTGCCTCTTATAATCTCCTTTCCCATTAATTTAATTAAAGCTTTATAATATAGTTTTAATGTTACACCCAATTAAATTAAATAATATTATTTAAATCACTTAAATAAAATAGCATAAATCCATATTAAATCACATAGTCACATAATTAAAATTCTCATTCAAGAATTATGCCAAATCATTAAATCTCTAATTAATTATTTAAATTAATTAGAATAACATTATGCTTATTAATTAATATATTAATCAAATAAGCTCAATTAAATACATACTTTGAATATAAAAATTCACCAAATTAATTTAACTAACGTGACACATATAATTAAATTAATTTACCACAATTTCATCAATTAATTATTTAACTCAACAATTAAATCATAAAAAAAATATTTATTTAATTTAATAAATATTCAATTTAAATTATAAAAATCTTGTTCGTCACATCTTTCCCCCCTTAAAAGGATTCTGTCCCCAGAATCACGGTTCAATTAAAAATTCGTCCCATTATATTCTCCCCCCTTACAAAGATTCTGTCCCCAGAATCACATATACAAAAAATTAAGTAAATAAATCTGGGTAATTCTTCATCATATGCTTCTCGAGTTCCCACGTAGCTTCTTTTCAGCATTGTGGTTCCTCCAAATTTCCTTAACAGAAGGTATAACTTTGTTTCTGAGGACTTGCTCTTTCCTGTCAATAATTTGAAAAGGAATTTCTTCATAGGATAAGTCTTTTTCAAAATATAGGGGTTCATATTCAATCACATGTTTATAATCGGGTTTGTAGGGTCGTAGAACTGAAACGTGGAAAACGTTGTGGACATTCTCGAGCGCCGGAGGTAAGGCTACCTCATACGCAACTTCTCCAATCCTTCGCAGTACTTCAAAGGGTCCAATGAACCTCGGTCTCAATTTTCCCTTCTTTCCGAATCTAATCTTCCCCTTCCAGGGAGAGACTTTCAAAAATACAAAGCTACCCGATTCAAACTCAACATTCTTACGGTGTGGGTCGGCGTATTTCTTCTGCCTATCCTAAGCGGCTACCAATCTTATCCGGATCACTTTGACTATCTCTGCTGTCTGTTGTACCAACTCTGGACCTAGCAATTGTCTCTCGCCAACTTCATCCCAGTATAGCGGAGTTCTGCATTTTCTTTGGTACAACGCTTCGTAAGGCGGCATGCCAATACTAGCGTGGTAACTATTGCTGTAATCGAATTCCACAAGCGGTAGGTGATCATCCCAATTTCCTTTAAAATCCATGATGCATGCTCTCAACATATCTTCCAATGTCTGGATCGTTCTTTCACTCTGCCCGTCTGTCTGAGGGTGATAAGCCGTACTCATTCTCAACTGTGCCCCCATGCATTCCTGTAGTCGCTTCCAGAAGTTTGATGTGAAGCGCAGATCTCTGTCGAAAACAATTGACACCAGAACTCCGTGCCTCGAAACAATCTCTTTCACATATAACCTTGCCAACCGGTCTAAGTTGAATATGATTTTGATAGGAAGGAAGTGTGCTGATTTCGTCAGTCGGTCAACGATAACCCATATTGCGTCGTAGCCTTTCTGAGTCGTCGGAAGGCCAACCACGAAATTCATCGTAATGTGTTCACATTTCCATTCTGGGATTTCCAGGGGTTGTAGCAAACCACTCGGTCTCTGATGTTCTGCTTTTACTTTTTGACAGGTTAGACACTTTGCAACACACTCAGCAACATCTCATTTCAAATTCGGCCACCAGAAGTGCGGTCGAAGATCCTGGTACATCTTGGTACTACCGGGGTGAATCGAATACCGTGATTTATGAGCCTCACTCAAAATGTCCTCCTTAATCTCTGGCACTAACGGTACCCACACTCTGTTCTTAAATCTCAGTAGTCCCTCATTGTCTATCTTGAATATCAGTTCGGTTCCTTCAGATATCTTTTTCTTAACCTTCTCACATTCTTCGTCCTGAAGTTGAGCTTCCTTAACTTTATCCAATAAGGTTGTACCAGCTTGCATCTGAAACAACTTCTCTTCGATCTCCATCGGATACTTCACTTCCAATTCCAGCTTTTCTATTGCTGAAATTAGCTCCTCCTGAGCAGTCAACGTCATCAATTTCTCCCGACCCTTTCTGCTTAAGGCGTCGGCAACCACATTAGCCTTAAACGGATGGTATAAGATTTCATAGTCATAGTCCTTAATTAACTCCAGCCACCTTCTCTGGCGCATATTCAAGTCCTTTTGTGAAAAAATATATTTCAGACTCTTGTGGTCTGTATATATTTCACACTTCTCAACATAAAGATAGTGTCTCCAAATTTTTAAAGCAAATACCACTACAGCTAACTCCAAGTCATGGGCCAGATACCCTTTCTTATAGTCTTTCAATTGTCGTGACGCATACGCAATGACCCTGTCATTTTGCATAAGCACACAGCCAAGTCCTTTATGCGACGCATCACTATAAACCACAAAATTTCCCGTGTCGTCCGGAAGGGATAACACAGGTGCTGAACTCAACCTCCTATTAAGCTCTTGGAAACTTTCCTCACACTTCTCCGTCCAAATGAATTTCACCGATTTTCTAGTCAAATTCGTCAGCGGAGTTGCGATCTTGGAAAAGTCTTGAATGAATCTTCTATAATAACCCGCCAATCCAAGAAAACTTCTCACTTCCGACGGTATTTTCGGCTGATCCCAGTTCATCACAGCTTCGACTTTAGAGGGATCTACCGAAATTCCGTCCTTATTGATCACATGTCCAAGAAATTGCACTCTTTCAATGCAGAATTCATATTTCAAAAATTTCGCGTACAACTTCTCTCTTCTCAACGCCTCTAATGTTAACTTCAGATGTTCTACATGTTCTTCCTTGGTCTTCGAGTATACCAAAATATCGTCGATAAAGACCACCACGAATTTGTCCAAAAACGGCTTGAACACTCCATTCATTAAGCCCATAAATGCTACAGGAGCATTCGTTAGACCAAATGACATCACCAGAAATTTGTAGTGACCATATCGAGTCCTAAATGTTGTCTTTGGAACATCCTCTGGCCTCACCTTCAGCTGATGATAGCCACTCCTCAAGTCTATCTTTGAAAAGTACCTTGCACCCTTCAATTGGTCAAACAGATCGTCGATCCTCGGTAATGGATATCTATTCTTAATTGTGACCTTATTCAGTTCTCTGTAGTCGATGCAAAGCCGCATCGTCCCGTCCTTCTTCTTCACAAACAACACCGGCGCTCCCCACCGCGATACGCTCGGTTAGATGTACTTTCTGTCTAGTAACTCTTGTAGTTGTACCATTAACTCTTTCATCTCTACCGGAGCCATCCGGTACGGTGCCTTCGATATTGGGGTCGTCCCTGCTGCCAAATTGATCACGAACTCAACCTCTCTGTCTGGTGGAAGTCCTAACAGATCATCCGAAAATACGTCTAAGAAGTCCCTCACGACTGGTATATCTTCCACTTTCGGGTTTTCTTTACGACTATCGACTATGTAGGCTAAATATCCTACACAGCCTTGTCTTAACAACTTCCTGGCATGCATTATCGTCAGATAACTCGCTTGTCTAGGCGATTTGCTGCCATAAAACACAACCTTTGACGGGGTCATAAGGTTGATACACTTCCTCTGGCAATCAATTACAACCCCATAATTGACTAGCCAATCCATTCCCAGAATAACATCGAATTCCCCAAGCCTAATCGGGATAAGATCTACATTCATAATGTTACCCTTAATATCTACTCTACAGTTCTTGTGTACATACTTAACAGGGATTACTTCTCTATTCGCAATCTCTATGTTCATGGGGTATTCTAACTCGTCCATAGGAAGTTCTAAGTTCTTAGCAAAGTCATCGGATATAAATGAACAAGTAGCACCAGAATCAAATAGTACATAAGCATTAACTTTTTTGATCGGAATGATACCTGACACCACATCGCGAGACTGCACAGCATCCTGCACTGTTATGTTGAAGGTCCTGGCGGTCGGTCAGTTGGTTGCGGTTGGTCCCGTGATAGTTAGAGCATTTTCACCGCTGTTTCCCCTGTTCCCTCCTGATCCTGCACCTCCAGATCCCTTCTTGGGACAGTCCCTTGCCAGATGGTCCTTTGAGCCGCAAGTGAAGCAAGCGCCTTTCTTTGGGTTTGGACAGTTAGGTGCTATGTGGCCCTCCTGACCACGATTGTAGCATACTCGTTTTCCCTTTATACAGACCCCAGGTGAGCTTTCCTGCAGGTCGGACATGCTTCGATCCTCTTTTTCTGACCTCCTTGCTGATTCCTAGTTGATGAGTTATAATTCCACCTACTCTTCTGATTATTACTCCCTCCCGTGTTGCTATCACTAGCCTTGTTAATTCCTTCACCTTCACTCTTCTTCTTTTTCTGATCTTGGTTATACTTTGTAACAGCGTCACTCCCGCCTTTAGCGAGAATGGCCTTCTCCAACACTCCAGCAAAAGTGTTTAATTGAAACATTGACACTTTGCTATACAACCAGGGCTTCAGGCCCTGTTCAAACCTCCTTGCTTTTCTCTGATCGGTGTGCACTTGATACGTAGCGAACCTAGCCAACTCATTGAATTTTGCTGCATATTCCGGTACGGACATATTCCTGTGTTTTATCTCCACGAACTGGATCCCCATTTGATTCTGCGAGCTGGTCGAAAAGTACATCTCGAAGAACATCTCTTTGAACCTCTCCCAGGTAATCACACCTTTAGCTCCCCGGACCTTATTCGCTTGCCACCAATAGCTGGCCTCGGATTTCAGCATGAACGTTGCATAGGCGGTTTTCTGGTCTTCTCTGACTTTGGCGACGTCAAAAACTTTTTCCATCTCCAAGACCCAAGTTTGAGCTTTTATCGGGTTCATGGTGCCTTTAAACTCTGGCGGTCCCACAGCCTTGAAGTCCTTGAACATTGTGTTCGGTGGAGCTTGAGGTTGGTTGGTAAGCGCTCCAGCAAGTAAGTTTGCCAACTGCTGAACAAGGTTAGCATTGGCGTCGTTGTTGTTGTTAGTTGACCCTTCCTGGGCCGGTCTACGGTTTGGTCTTCTCCTTGGCGGTATATTTCTGTTAAGATATACGCTTATTAGAACTTTATTCAATCTTTTAAATATTTAAGGCTTAACTTAAACATTTAGACACAATCAGTCAACACATTATCTCAAATAAACTCTGATATATTACTAAATCAAAAGTTTTAACATAATACGATAGCATCACAGCTATTTACATTAACTATCCCGAGATAAAGAATCTACAGGATTTCAAACATAAAATATTCCTCTATTTATAAACACATTGGAATTTACATTATTAACTACCAGATAGGTTTCACAAAATCAAATGCTCCTATCATTGCCCATTAAGGCGACGAATAGCTTTGCCACGCTCTTCTTCCATAATCCGGGACATCGTCCTGCGATCTAGCATGTACGACGGTAGTCCTTCGAATTGAATTGGGTACCTCATAACCCGATCCTGGGCCTCGTCAATTGCATACTAAAGTTTAGAGTAGGTCTCCTCAAGCTTGGCCTTTTTCGCCCAACAGTTGTCTTCTGCGAGATCTGCTCGTCGTGATTCCCTAACCCAGGCTTCCTCTGCTATGGCCAGCCTTGCTGATTTCTCTTTTAGTTTATTCTTCAATTCCTCCATTTCCTCTAACTTCTGCTCGGTTTGGCCTTTCTCGTAAACTAAATTCCACTCTATATTTCCCAAATGTGTGTGAAGAGCCTCAACCTCTCCATCCCTTAGCTCGATGGTAGACTGTTGAGTAACCGACCGCTCCCTCAGCTCCTGAACAGTATCACGTAACTCTATGTTACGGTGAAATAGCTCGTCATACATCTCGGCACTGATAGAGCTCGGCGGGAACTCTTCAGGGTCTTCCTCCTCCTCTTCGACTGCCTCAGCTTGAACCTCAATCTCCTCAAGGTCTTCGTCAGAGTCCTCCTCTGAATCAGACACCGGCACATACTCTTGACCAATGACTGTGATCAAAGGTGATGGCTCTCGTCGGACTAACTGCTCCCAGACTATGTGGATATCTCGGGGCTCCTCCTCTCTAGCCTCTAGGGGTACAAGGTCCCTGGACTGACTAGGTTCTCCAGCATCTGTCATCCTGACAAATAAAATTTTAAGTTTTAGTAATTACGTGATGCTAATCGATACTCGAATATATAAGTATAAGCACATAGCACATAAGGTAAGTTATTATATTTCTTAGAACTCGATAAGAGTTATCATTACTATGTTCTCGATCTCTAAAAAGGCTACTATCCTAAGGTTTTCCCCCACCTAAGGTTCATAACCTACAGCTTTGATACTTACCTATGACACCCCCAAATCCGAGTACTTCAATTCCACGGAATTTGGTGTTCACTGTACAAATATCATCTATCTATCTACCCATAATAAATGCAAACCATGCAGTAGATAGGAATAAATCCTCCCCTTATTGGGTTACAACATCTGAAAATAAATACATCAATCCCAGGTCATACTAACCTTAAATCTCAAATGCGAAAACATAAACAATTAAATAAGTCTTACACAACTTTTAACATAAGTCTGAAACATAAACATATAAAAATAAACAATAAGTCTTCATCACTTGTTGACCTTGCCCTTACCTTTGCTAGTAGAAGCCTCGTCGGACCTTTCGTTCTTAACTGCAATGTTATTATTACGCAAGAGTGAGCACGATTGCCCACAAGTATAATAATATGACAATAATATAATAATATGCGAGTGAATCAAAGATATCTGAATAAAGAAACTCAACTTTTGACTCGAGGATAAATAACAAGAATCAAAAGAACATCTGAGGGTCATAAGACCTTGAACTATGTCCTAGGTTGTAAAGTGTTTATACTTTAAACCTTTAACAGTCATAAGACTATGGACTCTACTTCTCGTACTTAGGGGGATCAGCCCTTAGTACCATACTGTGCACAATATCTCAATGCTAAAGCTTAAATAATCCCCTTTACAGGGTTGTTCATCTCAGTTTTGACATCAGAGTTCGTACCAAAGGAAGTTTGGTTTGGATAAGCTCAATAAAGATTCTAGAATTTAGAACGTACATCAACTATGGACTAGTCGAATCGATAAGGGTTCACTAGTCCTATAAGGTTCAACAATAAACCATTCTCAAATCGAATAATAAATTCTCAAGAGTATACAATTGAATAAGTATTGTATAACTGAATCATGCTTTAAAAAGAGTTATAACATCTAATATGAAATTTCAAACTTGAACAATTAAGAACAAGAGCTTGCTCGAAATATAACACAAGTCTACGACTTGATAAATGAATAACTTAGAATTTAAGAAACTTGCTCGATAAAGGTAAAATTTAGAACACTTGCTCAATGTAAAAAGTAAAGTTTGAGTTTAGAAAACTTGCTTAATCAAAAAAATAGAGTTAGGGTAAATAAACTTGCCTCATGCACAAACTACAATTAATTCTCGTTCCTTATTAAGTCCTACATACCAATACATTCACAATACACATTAATCAATAACCCGATATACTTATCGAATCATCACATTGCTCATAGAACTCATTATTCGACTTATTGAATAATGGTTTAAGTTTTAAGATTAACTTATTAATCGTTCACGTCATACACGTTATTAACATCTTAGTATGTGTTCATCATGTCTTTATGTTCTTCACATTAGATTTTTAAAACACATCTTAGAAATCTTGAACACTTAGAAAAATTTTCAAAATTCTGTAGGCGACGCAGCCGCGCGCCAGTTACCCTTTGGATCGGCATAGCTGCAAGGCACGACGCGGCCGCGCTCCAAGTATGCCTTGAAGCGGCGCATCCGCACGGTGACGCAGGCTCAGTTTTTCCCAGTTCGCGAAGAACACCCAGAGCAACCCAAATAAATCCAAATTAAACTAACGTAATGAATTTTAAGGCTACCCATAATGTAAAAACTTCACAGAAATGCTATACTACATTTATAGCATGATCTTGGCAATTAAAATCATGTAATCACACAATCCAAGGCATCTAATTTTACTGTTTTCATACTTTATTATGTTTTGAAGGAAAATCAAGAAATTCAACTTTACGAATTCGTTATAACACCGAATCCGTTCGTTTAACTTCCGTTTTGTTCGTATAAACGTGTACAATCATATGCAAATGTTAATTCAAAGTTAAACCATCGATTCATGGTATAAAATTTGTACGTAAGGGCCGTAAGGGCCGTATGGCCATATATACGACTCTGTAATTTTTGAAAACCCAATTTAAACAAAATTCGATCACTGCAAGTTATGCATATATGGCATATAATATGTTATAAACACATATGAACACACATATAGCCATATAATGAACAAATATCAATTTTTTCCATTCACATAGAATTTTTAAAGCACGTAAATGGAAAAACTCTGTAAAATTTTGAAAACCCAATTAAGGCCTAATTACATGAATTCGATTATTTTAATTCATTCATACCAAATACAAAACATGTTATAATCATACAATAACACATATATGATTACATCTTAAGTATTCGTCTCCAAAATCATATAGAGAGAGTTTGGAGTTGGGTTTGAAAAATAAACTAACGTAATAAAACTTGAGATGAAGGATTATACCCTTGTTAACTCTGTTTGATGATGATATGAACTTTAATTCTTCAATCTCTTCTCCAAATCAATTCTTCTCTCAATTTTCTCTCTTAATCTCTCTAAGTTCTCTGACGTTTGTAATATATCAAATATAAAACTGGTGTATAGGATATATGTATAGAGTAATACCTATAATATGTATACTGGACGAGTAATGGGTGAGTGGCGTCAGTTAATCCGTAATGGGTTAACTGGTGCAACTCCCCTTAAGGCCTTGTTTGCTTGCCCCTTATAATCTCCTTTCCCATTAATTTAATTAAAGCTTTATAATATAGTTTTAATGTCACACCCAATTAAATCAAATAATGTTATTTAAATCACTTCAATAAAATAGCATAAATTCATATTAAATCACATAGTCACATAATTAAAATTCTAATTCATTAATTATGCCAAATCATTAAATCTCTAATTAATTATTTAAATTAATTAGAATATTATTATGCTTATTAATTAATATATTAATCAAATAAGCTCAATTAAATACATACTTTGAATATTAAAATTCACCACATTAATTTAACTAACGTGACACATATAATTAAATTAATCTACCATAATTTCATCAATTAATTATTTAACTCAATAATTAAATCATAAAAAAATATATTTATTTAATTCAATAAATATTCAATTTAAATTACAAAAATCTTGTTCGTCACAGGCGAGGGGTATGCAGATTTTTAAAAGTTTGAAGCCCTCCCCGACGGGTATGTTAAGCCTTGAACCCCCGCCCCGGCGGGAGATATGCAGAAAAAAAAGGACCTTTGTTTTGAAAAGCTAAGTTTATATAATAATTTAATGGCCTGCTAACATGCCTTAAAATGCTAAATAATAGTAATGAGATATATTAAAAATATATGATGTGAAATTATAATTTAAAATAATTATAATTATAGTAAAGGTTTAATTTAATTAGATTAATTATAATGAATATAGTTGATTAGTTTTATAATCAAAGTAAATGTTTAACTTGATGTATAATTTGTTTAGTTATAACTTAATATGTGATTATAATTTGGAATAATTATAATTAAGGTAAAAGTGTAATTTAAATTATAATTTAATGAGTGCATGAATTGAAATTATTTATTTATAATCTGAGTAATGGTTTAAATTAAATTATAATATGTTTAAATTATAATTTAATGCATGATGTAATTTGAATAATTAGAGTAATGGTTTAAAGTAAATTATAAATGTTGTAATTTTAAATTGTTTAATTATAATTTGATTAAAGTGGATGTTTAAATTATAATTCGTTTAATTATAATTTAATACGAGTATGTAATTATTATTTGACTTAATTATGTGATTATGTGATGCGATTAATTATGTGATAAGTAAATATTAACTTAATAGTTAAAGAAGATTGAGTTAACCTAAGTTGGTTAACTAACTATGAGAAGTAGTTATAGGATAATTAACTTATGTTGTTAATTATACATAAGTTTGACAGTGAGTGTCAAACGAGTAAATGGAAGAGAATTACGAAGTATAAATTAAAAAGTATAAAGTAGAATTTACTTAGACATTTGATAAGAGTTATTAGGTGACTAATAGTTGATACGTATGGTAATACCTGTGTAGGATTGATGAAGCAGATTATTATAAGCTATTTTTTGGTAATTGGTAATCTACGAGCCAGGCAAGTCTTTCGGTTCCTATTTTCTATGTGAATTTGATGATATTATGAACTATTTTAAAATATATTGCAAAAAGCATGCTATGTTATATATGTTGCAAGCATGAAATGTTAAAGTCAATTTATGACTACATTGATTGATTTAAGAATGTTGATTGAGTAAGAAACTCAATCTTTATATTTGTTATGTGATTAAAGCATGTATGCCATGTTACTTTAATGTTTATGAGATGTATGTTGAGCATATTAATTATGTGCTACGTGATGCCTAAAAACTGTTAGTTCTTGCTGAGCTGTCGAGCTCACTCTTGCAAATAACCATTTTTACAGGTCAAGGAGGCAAGGTAATGATACATGCTAGTTGAATGGTAGAGTTCAATAGTAATTCAAGAAGCTTACTTATGTTTTATGAGAAATGCATTTAATATCTTGATTGTAATGTAGATCTAAAGCTGTAAAGTTAAGTTATCCGATGTATATGGATAATAATTGTAATGTAAGACTTTGTATAGTCATTTCGTTGTAACGATTCATGATTTAGATTTGAATCGAAGTTATGTAATGTAAAGGTTGCGATTCAGGGCAATAAAGAATTTTTTTTATAAAAGTTTTAAATATTTCGCATTTTTAGTGATTGTATCATCGAATAATGATGTAAGGTTAGAATAAAATTGTATTGTTAACAATCGAGAATGAAATTTTATTGTATAAATTTTGGGGTCGTTACAGGTGCATACATTGACTTGCTTATTGGATGAGGATGATCGATTTCATAATCATTTGTGTGGAGACACTAATGCAAGTATGTAGGTGCTTATTGGAGAAGAAGTTCACTAAACGTGGCTCGCTAAGGAATACCTAATAGAGTTTTACTTGCCTATAAATAGGAATTCCTTAAGTGACAATAGTACAAATAATCCTTAGATTGAGATCATCATAGTATCTTGTGTATGATGAGTTATACTTTGACATATCTCTTAAGAACCTAAGGGTATATCAAAGGGTATGATAGGGTATAATGATTTATACATGGAGATAATGAATGATCAATAAAGGATCTACCACTTCTAGTAAAAGAAGAGAATGTCATATGTGATTCGATAAATGACAACCCAGTAGTCATTGGCCAAGGTAGAATGAAATTAGAAAGTAGTTTCTAATTTGCATTATTTGGTGTTGTGCATTTTAGAATCGAAATACATATAATTAAATAAAATAAGACTTGATATTAAATACATGTCTTATATTTAATTGAGACGTTGTATGGTGGAAGGAATGAATTGTACGATAACTATTACTCACAGGTTCTTTTATAATTAATGTTGAAATTTATATTATCTGAAAAGTCGTTAATCGCTAAGGGAGCTTAACCTTATTATAGAATAAATATTATTTATTTAAATGAATTATTAGTTTAATTTATTTATTTAAATAAGATTAGAATTGTTCTAATTGATTTATTTATAGTCAGTTTAATATGGATAACCTAAAGGGTCACACCATAAAATGAAAAATATTTATTAAAGAAGCTAATTGCATAATCATAATAATAAGTTAAGTATTCTTAATTTAATCTATGTTGATAGAATAAATTAAATAGCTTAATATTTATTATTTAATATGTTGGAAATATTAAATTAACAAAAGGATTCTTATTCTTATTCTTATTATTATTATTATTATTATTATTATTATTATTATTATTATTTAATTTCTAAAGGAATTTGGGAATTAATTAATAAAATACTCTCTCTCTCTCTCATATATTCCTAATAAGATTAGAATGCTAATTAATTAAAAGAGTTTAATTATTTCCAATAGGATTAGAAAGCCTAATTAATTAAAAGGTTTAATTAATTAATATGAAACCCTATACCTAAATGGTTTAGTAGGGTTGCCTACATCTATAAATAAAAAAGTCTTATTATGGAACAAGTAGAGACATTACACTATTCCAATAGTTGGGAGAGTATACAAATTCTATAGAGATAGAATTAGGGTTTAGTCAAACACTCACCTTCTTGAATATCTCTTATTCCTTGGTGGATCACCTCTAGAGGCCAAACGCTTAGGTGGCTAACTTTGATCAAATGAAGGAATCAATCTTGGAGAACTCAAGGAGAACACGAAGGATTTGGAGTTGAACTCGTACCTGTGGAATCTTAGTTCTACGAGGGTATGATTCTATAATTTCTTCTCTTTCGTTTAATTAATAATTGTGCATAAAAGATGATTCGGGTATAAGGTTTGTAAAATTTTAAAATTCGTTTTTACCATGCTTTCGCTACTTTGATTGTTACAAACCTAATAGTAAGCGGTTTGAAAATATTGAAAATTATAAAAAAAATTCAAAGGCTCAAAGCAGGTGATGTAGCGCCGTCCATGCCTTGTAAAGTCCTGCCGCAGCGCCTGCCTGAAGGCTTCTTCATTGCCAAGGCACGCCGCAACGCCGATATTAAGCCTAAGGGTGGCACCGCAACACCCTTAAGGAATTTTGTTTCCAACACGAGCTTTTGTTAATCCAAATTATCGCGTGGTAATTGAGGGGCAAGTATATACTTAATATACATGAAGAGAAACATCCTAAACAACATGTTTAACTATGAGTTTAGGAATTAAACGTTGATTAAAAGTAATTAAACGAAGAACGTGAAATGCGAAAACGTTAATCGTGTATTATATTCGAGTTTAACGAACGTCTTAATGTTATATAGTATGTAATAGATAGACATGGTACAAAGATGATGAAATATGAAGATAAAAATTATATAATCACTATACGGGGTCCTATATCGGTAATCCGGGGAACTGTGTCCAAACTAACAAACCGATTAAGGTTATAGTTATCGTTATGCTTAAACGATGAACAACAAATGTTGGTTTATAACGTGTAAAGGTTAATAAGCCGTAATGAATGTTAAATACCTTAACGAATGATATTAATGAAATAAATTCGATTAAGCTATAGAAGAGAAAGAAGTTGGTATAAACAATGTGTATAGATTGTTTGGTAGCTAATTTCATTGTGCTATGTGAATATATCATGTAGAAATTATAAAGACCAAGAAAAGTGAATTTAAGTTTGAAGACGCTTGAAGGTAAGTTCTTCTAACTCTTGTCTAACCTTCGTGTTAGCCAAGTTTCTGTGATTCATGTTATATGCATGAATTGTTTACGAAAGAGTCGATGCCAATCTTAATTCGGCTAGACGAATCTTAAAGATTTGATTGATTTATTTATAAGTCTTTTAAAGTATTATTGTTAACGTTATCCTATGCCAATTATTTTGGTACGGATTCAAAGGTAAGGCTGAATATGAATAAACAAAGGTATTTTATGTCGTTTATCGACGGGCATATTTGGTTGCCAAAACTTAAACGTAAACATGTTTAATGAATGAGTGTTGATCAACATAGAGTATTATAGGCTGATCAGCTAGAAGTGCTCGTAATCTATATCAGATGTACGGTCTTAGTGTCGTGATGTCTATTTCATGAATGAAAACAAAATGAGAATGTTCATGGTCTTTTGACCAACTCAGAATTCTTAAGTGACTATATATACTTTGAAATTGTTTTAAAGAAATGGAAAGTGCTATTTCGATTGTTCATAATACTTCATAACTATTTGTTCAGTTATCAAAAATCAATCGTATGATTCTTGATTTTGTTGTTGTGTTATATATTGTTAGACTTGTTGAGCTAATTATGCTCACTTCTTGTTTGAATTATATGATTGCAGTTAAGAGCAAATAGACTGAAGGTTCTGGTAAAGATAAGAGTAAGGCTAAAATGGATAAATAGTTATCCTGTAACAGAATAGTATATATTTTGTGTGAACTTATACTATGACAATGAATGATGTAATGGTTAACAGAACCTGGGAAGGATTTATTATTATTGTAATACGAATTTAGTAAATATGTTCATATTGATGCAGTTTTCAATGGAATGAATGTATAGTTAGTAGCACCGTATAGCACCATATCTGTGGGTGTCAAAATGAAGATCTACTTCCATGCCCTCCAACGGATCTTCAACTCGACTTTAACCATCTCCATACATTTGTTCTAAACCAAAAAGGACAAAACCCAACTTATACCGAGGATCAGCACAACGGGAATATACAACAACATGTTCATCTTTGTGACATTTCCCCAATACTTATCATATTTTTTGATAGGTCTCCAAAATTGGGTATTTAATTTTGATGATAACAAATTAGGATTTAAGGTCAAAAGGGTAGAATCCTCTCTATAGGATTAAATGCTAAAATGATTTATTAAATTACCTTAAATATTTTGACCAAAAATATTTATTTTCTAATATTACTTTTTTTGAATTTATTTTATGACATTGATAATTTAATATCAAGTGTTAATAAAATGAGTTCATATAGTAACATTTCTTAAGGCAAGGAGATTCCTATTTCTTTTTAAAAATAATCTTCAAAATCTTTTATGGGCAAAAAGATTATTTCCAAAATATATACATATACTAAAATATATTATATGTAAATAATATATAATATATATATATATATATATGTATATATATAAAACCGTGCATGTGTGTGTCGTGTGTGCGTGCATGTGTGGGACCGAGTGTGTGCATGGTATGTGAACCGTGTATATATGTGTACAAGTACTGTTATACTTGGTGTTGGAACAAATGTAATAAATATGCATGGATGTTTGTGCAATGCATGGAAATTTATTTTCCTAAACTATATGTATACCGTGTGTGCTGGCAAGGAAACATAATGCTTATGCCTTAAAAACCAAATGAATTGGACATGGAAGTTTGTGCTAGAAACAAATGAAGGCTTATGCCTTAAATTCAAAACTTGGGCGCACAAATTCAAAAACGGTCATGCAATCCAAGCCCCTTATTTTACATCATGCAATCCGGTCCTTCCATTTCAAAAATAATTTTCAAAAATTACGGTTTTGCCCGAACCTAAAAATTTCTATAAATAGGAGGCTTTTTTATTCATTTCAATTTACCAATTCTAAAAACCAAAAAGCTTACTCTCCTTGCCTACAGATTATTCTAACAAGCTTTTACTCTCTTCGCTCAAATCAAAGTTATAATTTCGTTTGGAAGAGAAAAATTGGTCCAAGTATTTTAGATAAGTTGTCAAATTATAATTGTTCAGTTCATCTCATACTTGCTCATTCATATATATATCTGTGATAAATTGTCATACATATTCATATATCTATATATCCATATTAGTAAAGAGTCAGTACTTGGACATCGAAGCGCGTTAAGCAAATTCAGATGTTATTTCTTCGAAATACTCTGAACGGTCTTTAAAATCCCAAGTGGCCCTTTATTGGTATAATCAATATATAGATTTAGATAATCAGATATAACATGTGATAAACATTTATATATATCTCATATATGATCTATCATATCTAGTAAAGAGTCAGTACTTGGACACCGAAACGCGTTAAGCAAATTCAGATGCTATTTCTTTGAAATACTCTAGACGGTCTTTAAAATCCCAAGTGGCCCTTTACTGATATATATAATCGATATAAATATTCTTTAATATTCTATATCCGATTATCAAGTTGTGAATCAAAAACATTTAGTCAGTACTTGGACACTGAAACGCGTTAAGCAAATTCGGATATTTCACTTGAAATACTCTAGACGGTCTTTAAAATCCCAAGCGGCTAAATTATTCGCAACGTAGATCAAGTATAATATAATATATATAAGTGGGTAGAACGAGTTTGTTCAAGTATTATCTAAAGTGAATCATATTGTCATACTTGATAAACTGTCATCAAATATACTGCTCATATAATTGTTTATAAATTATTGCTGCATTATATAAATGTGTGTAGTTGTTTAATTCAAAGTTATATTTATTCAACAACAAAGAAAAACACTCTTTATAAAGAAAAAATCTTTTTCTTAATCCACTAAAAAATATTCTTTAAAGGAAAAGAAGATCTTTATTACAAGTGCTTAAATATTATATCTGCTTTCACAGAAGCACATCACATAAAAGTCTTTGAACTTTTATCATACACTTCAAATTCTATATCTGCTTATCTGAGAAGTATCTGTGCTACAATTATATCTGCTTATTATAAAGAAGCAAATATTCAAATCAACTTTTGTAAAAGGAAAAAGAGGTGAGTTAGTTTATTTTATATTTGTGAGAAAGACAAGAATTCTTTGACCAAGACCAGAGTCTTAGAGAGGTCAACTGGGAGTTGGGTCTCTAGTGTACTTTTGAGGTGAGGAAGAGATTTTTGTTTCAAGACCAAAGTATAAAATAGTACTAAGCTCAAAAGAAGATTCAACTAAGCTTGAGGAAGGAGCTGGGAGTTCGCTGTCCGAGAAAGTTAGTTAAGGATAGTTGTAAGTTTATCTTTAAAAATTTGTACAGGCTTCTCCGCTTATTGAATGAGTATTTATTACAGGGAAGTAATAGGATCTCAAGTCTCTGAGAGGAGCTTGAGACTGGACGTAGCAACATACCCGGGCTGTATGTTGTGAACTAGATAAATATCTGTGCATTGTGTGATTCAATTTTAAACTGTCTATTAATTTGATAAAATTAATTCACTAAAATTCAAAAAGGCCAAAGATAATTTTTAAATGGTAATAATCTATTCAACCCCCTCTTCTAGATTATTATAAAACTTTCATTTTCTTTTCATTACTTTGGCCATTTGGTGTAATTGTCTATCATTACTTCTTTTCCACTCAACCAACATAATATAAGTGTCACTTATTTCATGAAATGCATTATTTGATGTGACATAAGATGACCCTGAAATACGAACAGTTATATTATAAAAGTGTTTTAAGAATCTAACAAACAATTTAGCCCTATTTCAATTCGAGTCTGTTGGAATATTTTTGTAATAGCCGAGAAATTTATAAGATTATTATTAATGAAATGAGATTTTTTTTGATAATAACTATGTGCAATTATGTGTGATGTGTGATTATGAAGTTAATTTATGCAATGAAACTGTAACATGTATGACATATGAAGAAGAATATTATAAATGAAATTATAGAATGTGAGAAGCTTTAAGTTATGAAATAACTAAGCTTGGAAAGATGGGTCATGAATGACATAATGATTGAGAGGAATCAATTGAAGATTGTGGAAAGAGATAAATTTAAAAAGATGAGTATTAATATTAAAAGTAATTGCAATAATTATGTATTGGAAGAATAAGTCTAGTGAGGAATTATAAGTGGCAACCACGATAGAAGGTTCAACATGAACCCAGTCACTTTATACTATACATTGGGCTGATTAGTATTCAATTAGTATTTATACCAGTCCAAACAAGTGGGCCGGATATGTATATATCCTCTAGCCCAACAAACTTTAAAATGCATAGTGTAACAAGCGAGATTTTTTTATTTTAATTTTAAATATTTGTTGAATTAAATAAATATTTTAGTTGATTTATTTATTGAGTTGAATAAATAATTGATGTGTTTATGTGGTGGAGTAATTTAATTAAGTGTCGTATATTAATTAAATTGATGTTTAAGTAATTTTGTGGTTGAAGTTCTAATTTAACTGAGATAATTAAATTATATGAATTATTATGTGGTAATTTGGTAATAATGATTTAATGAATAATTATAGTAATATCTAATTTAATTTAAATAACTAAATTAGAGAATTAATAATTTGTTGCATGAAGTTATGATTAAATAAATAAATTATAATTGTGTAACGAATGAATTTATGTGGCAATTTTATTTAATAAGTTGGTGTTAGCTTTAATTTAATTAAATGAGAATATTGAGATTTAATTAAATAAAGTGTGACATTTAAACTATATAGTAAATGAGTTGTTAAAATAAATTAAAAGGATTTTAATTTAGTTCTACCAAACAAGGCCCTTAGTTTTTAAAGAGTCTATTTTAATTCAGTTTTACCAAACAAGGCCTAAGTCTTTTAAAATTCTATTTTTAAATTAGTTTTTTTTGCCAAACAAGCCCTAGTGGCTTTTGATTTTCAAAAGTTAGTAACTGATATGTATTAATAAGGATATTATGTTTTATCAGTTATTATATTATATTATATCTATATAAGTTATATGTGTATTTTATACTACGTAAGTTAGAACATAGTTAGAATATCAGAGAAAGTTAGAGAGAAAAGAGAGAAGAAGAAAGAAAGAAAGATGGAGAAAGCTCTGTGAATCAAAACAAAAACCCATCATCATCATCATTCTTCTTCTAACATAAAAGGTAATCATCTAACATTAAAATTGTGAAGTTTTGTTCTTCCCTGTTCTTCATTTTTTTACTTCTCTATGTTTAAAGGTTTTCATGATAATCATGTTAATATGATTTATATATGTTTAATTGTATATATAAACTATTATATATGATTTGTGTAAGTAATTAAACTGTTTAATTCATGTAAATATGATGAACATGAAAAAATCATGTTCATAGCAATTTACAGTAAAATATTTTGAAAATGGCTTCCTTGATATTAAAATTGATGTCTAATTATGCTATGTTATGTAAATTGATCATAGATGGTAATATTATGTTAAAACACAAAAATAACATGATTTGAATTATGTGATTGGTTTAAAAACAAAGTCACATTGTTTATTTTTGTCAAGAACACTTAACAATGAGGTTTTCTTCAAAATCATGAAATTAGAGGTTTTTAATTGTGTGTTGTGATGTTTCTATGTGTTAAAACATGTTATAAGTATAAAGTTATAATTCTGTACAGTTTTATATGAATTATATGAGTTAAAATTTGAGTTTGATGCGAGGAAATAAGCCAAATTGGCTTTTTTCTGCACAAGTCGCGAGGTTGTTTGCGTCATACTGTGACGTGGCGCTGTAGCGCCTGTCCTTTGAGTAAACTGGGCGCTACAGCGCCACAGCAGGGTCAGGTGATGTGGTACAGCGCCGCAGCGCCAGTTATGTATGTTAACTCCAGCGTTGCAGCGCCGAGACCAGATTGGAGAGCGTGCTGACGTAACATGGCGCAAGCAATGCCAGTTCAGAGTGTAACTGGAGCGCTGCATCGCCAGGTGCAGAGCCCTAATGACGTGGCACGACGCTTGCAGCGCCGGTTGCAGTTCATTATGTGGCGCTGCAGCGCCACGTGTGCAGTTTAGCTAAAAAATTATATTTAAATGTACAATGCTTTGGGAATGTTAATGTAATAAATATAAAAGCATGTTAATAAAATTATATGCTAATTGGACAGTATAAAATAATATTTTTTTTAATATAAAATATATGATTTTAAGTTATAATTTGATTGATTATTAATAAGTTTAAGTTTGATGTGAATGTATGGTTTGATCATGTTTTGAACTAACTAATGATTAAACCCAATAATTAAGAGTTGAGAGCTAACTTGGATTGGTTAGCTAATGATGTGATGTAGCTATATGGTAACTAACTTGTGTTACTATTGTTAATAACGTGTACATAGGATAAATTGTGGAACGGGTTAATAATTGCTAGCTTACGCATGAGGCAAGTTATTCTATCCTTTCTAGTTTACAATTGAGCAAGTTTTCTTACCCTAACTCGATTATGTTTACGCAAGTTTTCTAATTCTAATTTTTATTTGAGCAAGTTCTTTTATTCTTCATTGAACAAGTATCTTATTGAAGTTTATTATTGAAAATAATGTAACCTTAACTTAATTCTTCAAGCAAGGTTTTATTGTATCTTTCAAATGCTTTAAGTTTATTTCTAAAGCATGACTGTTAAATATGATGTCTATTATTATGACTCATAGTTATTTCATAATTCTTTTGTTATCGAACTCTTAAATTATTGTAAGTTGATTCAACTACTCCTTAGTTGATGATAGTTGAACTCTAAATTACCCTTTGAGCTTATCCAAACCAAACTTTCTTTGGTGCGGACTCGCTAATTAAAACTGAGATGAACAACCCTATTAATAGGGGATTACCATGCGAAAGCGTTAAGATGTTTGTGCACAATACATGGTACGAAGGGCTAATCCCCCTAAGTACGAGTTAGAGTCCATATAGTCTAACGACTGTTAAAGGTCTAAGTAGAAATACTTACAACCTGGGACAGAGTTCAAGGTCATATGACGCTCAGATGAATTCAAAATTCTATATTCAATTCTTGATTATCGATGATAGAAATGTTATTCAATTCAATTGAACCTATTCAGTGATATGTCATCATTTTTTTATTGTTATTTCAAGTGAGTTTTTGTTTGCTCACTATTGCATATATATATAACTATTGCAGCCAAAGTTGTGAAAGTTGACGAGCTGCCAACTAGAAAAGGCAAGGGCAAGATGAACAAGTGAAGACTTGTTTAATTTGATTATATGATTTTTGTATAAGACTTAATTTATTTATGTGATGTTTTATTTCTGCACTTTATGACGATGTTTAAGGTTAGAAACCTGGGAACGTTTTGATAAGGTTGTCATCCTTTTATAAGGAAGATTTTCTTTTATTAAGGTTGTAATTTATTTTGCATTCCTTATTTATGGGCAGTTAGTTATGTTTTATTTAGACAGTGAACACCAAATCCTGTGAAAATAAAGTACTCGAATTTGGGGGTGTCACAAGTTGGTATCAAAGCTTTAGGTTATGAACCTTAGGTGGGGAAATCTTAGGTAGTAGCCTTATAGAAGATCGAAAAGATAGTGGTGATAGTCAAAATAATAAACTACCTTATGTGCTATGTGTTTATGTATACGAGGGTATCGAATGGTATCGATCAGTATCACGTAATAATTAAACCTTAAAATTTTGTTGTCAGAATGACTATTGTTGGAGAGTCCAATAAGGCTAGGGAGGAGTTACCCCATATGCCTAGGGATGAGGATCCCTGAGACATCCAGACTGTCTGGGAGCAGTTGCTTCAGAGAGAGACATCTCCATTGATCACCGTAGTGGGTCTGGAGCACGACCCAGTCTTTGACAGAGACAATGAGGATGAGTCAGAGGAGGAGGAAGATCCTGAAGAGGAATTTCCACCTAACTCTATCAGCGCTATGATGTACAAGGAAGTTTACGATCGTAACATTGAGCTGCAGGGTAGAGTTGGAGAGCTAGAGGAATTGGTGGATTTGAGTCAGACCACCATACAGCAGAAAGAGGAGATGATTCAATATCTAGACGAGCGTCTTGGAAACGTGGAATGAGATCTAGTTCACGTACGGGGTGAGAGAGATGATGCACGGGCTGAGCTAGAGAAACTGAAGAATGACATGAAAGAGGAGTCAATAAAGCGTTCCAGAGCGGAGGATGCGTGCTTGAAGGCTACTCAACGTGCAGATCATGCTAAAGATAAGGTTCAAGCGAAGAAGGCCAAAATGTAGGAGACAGAGTATGCTTTTCATTCGGTAATAGATAGGGCTCAGGATCGAGTCTTTTATTACCCAGCTCAGTTCAAGGATTTACCGTGGTATATGGTGGATCGTAGAACAGTGTTTCGGGTGATGGAAGAAGAACATGGAGAGGCTGTGCGACGTCTTAACATGCCTAGATAGTCTAATGATAACTATGTGTTTATTTATATATTAAATACATGTAAATCCCAGAATTTGAGATAATAATGGGATAAGATGATGATGTAATCCTGCAACTTGTTCTAGTTTAGGAAAGATGATGTAAATAGCAGAGATGCTATCTATTCTATGTTTTAAAACTACGAATGAATAAAATATCAAAGTTTATTGAAGTGATATGTGTTTAAATGTGAATTATTTTGTTAAATGTTTAAGTTTGAACTTAAATATTTAAGAGATGAGTAAGGATCTAATAAACATATGTCTTAACAGAAAGATGCCTCCTAGAAGAAGACAAGTACGACAACAACAAGAGGACTTTACAAACAACAACAACAAGGATAAGGCGAATGCCAATCTTGTTTAGCAACTGGTGAATTTACTGACGGGAGCACTTGCGAATCAGCCGCAAGTACAAGCTGCGACATTTAAGGAGTTCAAAGCGGTAGGACCGCCAGAATTCAAAGGATCTGTGAACCCGTTAGAGGCCCAGATGTGGGTGATGGAAATGGAAAAGGTCTTCGATGTGGCCAGAATCAATGACGACCAGAAGATGACTTTTGCGACGTTCATGCTGAAGTCGAAAGCTAGCTACTGGTGGCAAGCTAACAAGACTCGAGGAGGAGAAGGTGTTATAGCATGGGACCGATTCAAAGAGATGTTCTTTGAGATGTACTTTTCGGTAAGCTCGCAGAACCAGATGGAGGTTCATTTTTTTGGAGCTGAAGCAGGGAGCAATGTCAGTACTAGAATACGCTGCAAAGTTCAACGAGCTGGCAAGGTTTGCAACGTACCAGGTCAGTACGGATGAGAGGAAGGCAAGAAGGTTCGAGTAGGGATTGAAGCCCTAGTTATACAGTAAGGTCTCCATGTTCCAGTTGAATACGTTTGCTTCAGTGTTGGAAAAGGCAATCATCGCGGACGGTGGGATCGATGCCTTAACCAAATATAACCAAGACCAAAAGAAGAAGATGAATGAGACTGAGAATAAAGCTGGTGGAAGCAGTGGCAACAACCAGAAAAGAAAGTGGAACGACAACACATCTGTTGGAAGTCAATAGGGAGGTCAAAAGACGAGAAGGTTTGAAGCTTGTGTTACATGTGGGAAGAATCACACTGGAGTGTGCTTGAGAGGAAGGCGGGCATATTTCAACTGTGGTCAGGAAGGCTACATTGCGCCGAATTGTCCTAACCCGTAGAAGGGAGCTTGCTTTATATGTGGATTGAAGGATCACATAGCCCGAGATTGCCCTAAGAAGCCAGCTGGAGGGTCGATAAGAGAAAGAGGAAACAACAGTGGCAGTACTTTGACTATCACTGGACCACCGCAGACTAGTCGACCCACTGCAAGAACATTTAACATGACCGTACAGAATGCTGTGCAGTCAAAGGATGTGGTGTCAGGTATCATTCCGATCAATAGTATTAATGCTTATGTATTATTTGATTCGGGTGCTACTTGCTTATTTGTATCCGATGACTTTGTTAATAATTTAAACTTGCCTAAGGAGGAATTAATTTACCCTTTAAACATAGAGATTATGAATAGGGACGTTATTCCTGTTAGGTTTGTACACAAGAACTCTAGATTGGTCATTAAGGGTCATGAGTTGATGGTAGACTTAATTCCGATAAAACTTGGGGAATTCGACGTAATATTGGGTATGGATTGGTTGTTCAACCATGGGGCGGTAATAGATTGCCATAAAAAATCTGTAAACCTTACGAATCAGTCGAAGGTAGTGTTTTATGGTAGCAAGTCGCCTAGACAAGCGAGTTGTCTGACGATTATGCAAGCCAAGAAACTATTGAAGTAAGGTTGTGTAGGGTACTTAGCCTATATAGTGGATACTCATAAGGAGAGTCCAAAGTTAGAAGAGATATCAGTGGTTAAGGAGTTTGTGGACGTGTTTCCGAGCGATTTGCTAGGACTTTCGCCAGATAGAGAAATAGAGTTTGTGATTGACTTAGCACTGGGGACTGCTCTGATATCGAAAGCCCCGTACAAAATGGCTTCAGTAGAGATGAAGGAGTTGATGGTTCAACTGCAGGAATTGCTGGACAAGAAGTATATTCAGCCGAGCGTATCTTAGTGGGGAGCGTCGGTATTGTTCGTCAAGAAGAAGGATGGATCAATGCGGCTTTGCATTGATTATAGGGAATTGAACAAAGTTATGATCAAGAATAAATACCCTTTACCAAGGATCGATGACTTGTTCGATCAGCTGAATGGAGAAAGGTACTTCTCAAAAATAGATTTGAGAAGCGGATATCATTAGTTGAAGGTAAGGAGAGAAGAAGTACCGAAGACGACATTTAGAACTCTGTATGGGCATTACGAGTTCTTGGTGATGTCATTTGGTCTAACGAATGCCCCAGCGGCATTTATGGACCTAATGAATAGGGTGTTTAAGCCATTTTTGGACAAGTTCGTAGTAGTGTTCATAGATGACATTTTGGTGTATTTCAAAACTAAAGAGGACCACACTGAACATTTGAGGCTGACGTTGGAATCGCTAAGATGGGAGAAGATGTATGCAAAATGCTCGAAATACGAATTCTGGTTAGAACGTGTGCATTTTCTCGGCCACGTGACTGACAAAGATGGGATTTCAGTAGATCCGTCGAAGGTTGAAGCTGTAATAAATTGGGATCACCCAAAGAAACCGTCAAAAGTTAGGAGCTTTTTGGGATTAACAGGTTAGTACAGAAGATTCATACAAGACTTTTCCAAAATCGCAACTCCGTTGACGAATTTGACTAAATAAATGGTGAAGTTCGTTTGGACAGAAAAGTGTGAGGAAAGTTTTCAGGAACTGAAGAAGAGATTGAGTACTATGCATGTGTTGTCATTGCCTGATAGTACAAGAATTTTCGTGGTATACAGTGATGCTTCACATAATGGATTAGGCTGTGTGCTGATGCAGAATGACAAAGTCATTGCTTATGCATCACGTCAGCTGAAGGACTATGAGAAAGGGTATCCGACCCATGATTTGGAATTGGCGGCAGTAGTGTTTGCTCTGATAATATGGAGACACTATCTATATGGAGAAATTGTGAGATATACACGGATCATAAGAGTCTGAAGTATATCTTTACACAAAAAGATTTGAATATGTGCCAAAGAATATGGTTGGAACTTATCAAGGACTACGATTGCGAATTTCTATACCATCCGGGTAAAGCGAATGTCGTCGCTGATGCCTTAAGCCAAAAGGGTCGGGAGAAGTTAATGTTATTAACTGCTCAGGAACAATTGGTAAATGAGATAGTTAAGTTGGAACTAGAAGTTAAGTATCCGAATGAAGCAGATGGTAAACTGTTTCAAGTAACTACTGGATCAACTGTGGTGGACAAGGTGAAAGAGGAACAACTACATGATGAGGAGTGTGAGAAGATCCGAAAGAGAATAACAAATGGTGAAGAGATAAAGTTCAAGATTGTTAATAACGGACTGCTATGATTTAAAGGTAGAATTCGGGTTCTGCTAATACCAGAAGTCAAAGAAGAAATTTTGAGTGAAGCTCACAGCTCTAGATATTCGATTCACCTTGGGAGTACAAAGATGTACAAGGATCTCAAACAACATTTCTGGTGGCCGAATATGAAGAGAGACTTTGCTGAATATGTTGCAAAATGCCTAACATGTCAGAAAGTCAAAGAAGAACATCAGAGACCAAGTGGATTTTTACAAGCGCTGGAGATTCTGGAATGGAAGTGGGAGCATATCACTATGGATTTCGTGGTTAGTCTTCCAACGACTAAGAAAGGCTATGATGCAGTGCGGGTTATCGTAGATTCGACTGACGAAATCAGCACATTTCTTACCTATTAAGATTAGATTCAATTTGGATAGATTGGCGAAGCTGTACGTTAAGGAAATTATTTCTAGACACGGTGTTCCAGTGTCAATTGTATTAGACAGGGATCCGCGTTTCACGACAAATTTTTAGAAGCGATTACAAGAATGCTTCGGAACATAATTGTGAATGAGTACGGCGTACCATCCTCAAACTGATGGCCAAAACAAGAGAACGATCCAAACTTTAGAGGATATGCTGAGAGCTTGTGATATGGACTTCAGGGGAAGTTGGGATGATCATCTACTATTGGTGGAGTTCGCTTACAACAATAGTTACCATGCAAGTATTGGCATGCTGCCTTACGAAGCATTATACGGCAGGAAATGCAGGACTCCATTATACTGGGATGAGGTTGATGAGCGACAACTGTTTGGACCAGAATTGGTACAACAAACTACTGAGATCGTCAAGCTTATCAGAACAAGATTAGTAGCTGCTCAGGACAGACAGAAGAAATATGCTAATTATGTGACACCCCCAAATCCGGGTACTTCATTCCCATAGGATTTGGTGTTCACTATCCAAATATAACATATCTATCTACCCATAATAAATGCAACTCATGAAATAAATAGAAATCCTCCCCTTAAGGGGTTACAACATCTGAATAAATAAATCTCAAGTTGAACTAACAATAAACATCAATGCGAAAACGTCAATAAACAAATAAGTCTTAAGAACATCATAAGTTTTAAAACATAACATCCATAAATAAACAAGAAGTCTTCATCACTTGTTAACTTTGCCCTTGCCTTTGCTAGTGGAAGGTTTGTCAGTCCTTTCAATCTTAGCTGCAATGTTATTATGGAAGAGTGAGCAACGATTGTCCACAAGTATAACAATATAACAATAATAATAACATGCGAGAAATCAAAGAGTTCTGGATAATAGAAAGTTCGGCTTTTGAATCAAGAAATGAATACAAGAATCAAAAGTATATATGAGGGTCATAAGACCAAGAACTATGTCCTAGGTTGTCAAGTATTTCTACTTTAAACATTTAACAGTCGTAAGAATATATGGCCTCTATTTCTCGTACTTAGGGAGATCAACCCTTAGTACCATATATGTGCACATCATCTCAACGCTAATGCACAAATAATCCCCTATTAAGGGTTATTCATCTCAATTTGACATCAGAATCAGCACCAAAGAAAGTTTGGTTTAGATAAGCTCAGTAACGATTCTAAAATTTAGAACGCTCATCAACTATGGACAAGTAAAATCCATAAAGGTTTGCTAGTCTTACAAGGTTTAACAATAAATGATACTTAAATCAAATAATGAATCTCAAAGGTATACAATTGAGTAAGTATTGTATAAATAAAGTATTACTTCAAAAAGAATTATAATATCTCATATAGAATCTTGAACTTGAATAAGCAAGAGTAAGAACTTGTTTAATGAAAGAATAGATAACTTGCTCAATTAAAATAGATTTAATAAACTTGCGTAACGTAAGGGTAAGGTTTAGAAACTTGCCTCATGCACAAGCTACAATTATAACTCACGTTCCTTAATTAACCCTACATATCATTACATTCACAGCATAGATTAATTCTAAGTCTGATTATACTCATCAAATCACAAACACTGGTTCTTGAACACGTTATCAGGCTTCACGAATAACGAGTTTAAACCTCGTATTTAACTTATCAATTAATCACGTAAAACTTCATTGACAAGTTAATAACATCTTAATATATGCTTAACACATTATCATGTTCATTATATTAATTTTTAAAATACATTTCTGATTTTTGAACACTTAAATAAAATTTATCGGTTCATTCTGATGGACGGCGCTGCAGTGCCCAATTAGTACTGGGGACCGACGCTGCAGCGCTGAGCCCACATCAGCCGACTGCTTGGCCTAGCGCTGCAACATTGGGTTCCTTCACAGGACCGGTGCTGCCGCGCCATGACTACGTCAGCCAAGGTTTTGACATGGCGCTACAACGCTGGTTTCCTTCATAGAACTGGCGCTGCTGCGCCATGACTACGTCAGCCCATTACTGGCTGGCCCTGTAGCGCCCGGTTTCTTCACAGAACCGGCGCTGCGGTGCCGAGACACAGTAAAATCTGACAGTTCACGAAGAATACACAGAAAAAGCCAAATAATGCCAAATTTAAGCTCAAACAACGATTTTAATGTTACCCATATGCTATAAACTTAACAGAAACATTTAGCAACATACATAGCATGCTTTTGACAACTTAAATCACATAATCAGTCAAATTAGAACACATAAATTTCATATTTTTGATCTTTTTCATTGTTTCATCAAAAATCATGAAATCCTTCATTACAGATTCGTTATAACACCGAATATGTCCTGTTTAAATTTTGTTCTCTTTGTTTTTACATGTATAATCATAATCACCCATCAATTTATAGTTTAATAAATAATTAAAGCATGAAATTTTGTACATATAGGCCATATTCATACTGTAACACTGTAACTTATGAAACTTCAATTAAAGCATGATTATATGAATTTGATTACTCTAAAATATGAATAAATGATATAGAACATGTTATAAGCATATATTAGCACATATGCAACCATATATTCAACAATCATTCCAAAACTTTGTTTACAGAGAACTTAGAATACACGTTAATGGAGAAATATTAAGAACATGAATTTAAAAACTTAAGATGAGGATTTACCCTTGATAACTCTGTTTAGATGATATAAATTTCTTCAAATCTTCTTCAATCTCTCAAGTTCTCTCTTTTTCTCTCTAAACTTCTCTCTGATATCATTTATGAAAGTCTGATATATTATATGTAAAGTCTGATATATAATATACGTGTATAATATAACTGATAGTTAATGGGTTGCCAGTTAATTCCATAATGGTTTTAACTGCTCTCACTAACTTAAGGCTTTGTTTGGTTAGGTTACAAAAAGGCTCCTTCCCATTAGTTTTAATTAACTTATTTATTATATAGTTTACTTATCACACTTTAATAAATCAAATTATATCATTTAATTTTAATTAAATAAATGATAATATTACACATTAAATCACATCATCACATAATTATAATTCTCATTTATTAATTATAATAAATCATTAAATCTCTAATTAATTATTAAATTAATTAGAATAGCATTATAATTATTAAGCAATTTTTAATTAAATAAACTCAATTAAATTCATACTTTGAACTATAAAATTTGTCCACATTAATTTAATCAATGTAACACATATAATTAAATTATTCTAGCACAATTTCATCAAATATTATGTAACTCAATAAATAAATAATCAAAAATATTTATTTAATTTAATAAATATTTAAAATAAATTATAAAATTCTCGTTTGTCACATTTTTCCCCCCTTAAAAGGATTCTGTCCTTAGAATCACGATTCAGTTAAATTCGTCCCGTTACATTCTCCCCCTCTCTTACAAAGATTATGTCCCCAGAATCGTATACACATAGATTAAGCAAATAAATGTTGGTACGTTTTCATCATATGGTCTTTAAGTTCCCACGTAGCTTCTTCAGCGTTGTGGTTCCTCCAAATTTTCTTAACAGAAGGTATCACTTTGTTTCTGAGAACTTGCTCTTTGCTGTCAACAGTCTGAACAGAAACTTCTTCGTAGGATACATCTTTCTCAAATTGTAAGGGTTTGTATTCTATAACATGTTTGTAATCGGGTTTATACGGTCGTAAGACTGAAACATAAAAAACGTTGTGGATGTGCTCTAACAGCGGAGGTAAGGCTACCTCATATGCGACTTCGCCAATTCTTCGCAGCACCTCAAAGGGTCCAATGAACCTCGGGCTCAATTTCCCTTTCTTGTTGAATTTGATTTTTCCCTTCCAGGGAGATACTTTCAAGAAGGCAAAGTTACCCGTTTCAAATTCTATATTCTTGCGGTGTGGATCGACGTATTTCTTCTGTCTATCTTGAGCAGCTACCAATCTTGTCCAGATCGCCTTGACGATCTCAGCTGTCTGTTGTGCCAATTCTGGTCCTAGCAATTGTCTTTTGTCGACTTCATCCTAGTATAATGAAGTCCTGCACTTTTTGCCGTATAACGCTTCGTAAGGCGGCATTCCAATACTTGTGTGGTAACTGTTGTTGTAGCCAAATTCCACTAACGGTAGGTGATCATCCCAATTCCTTTGAAATCCATGATGCATGCTCTTAGCATATCTTCCAATGTCTGGATCCTTCTTTCACTCTATCCGTCAGTCTGAGGGTGATATGTCGTACTCATTCTTAACTGCATTCTCATGCATTCCTGTAGTCGCTTCCAGAAGTTTGATGTAAAGCGCAGATCTAGATCGAAAACTATTGGTACTGGAACTTCGTGTCTTGAAATAATCTCCTTCATATACAGCTTCGCCAACTGATCTAAGTTGAATCTGATCTTGATCGGTAAGCAGTGGGCTGATTTCGTCAATCGATCTACGATAACCCAAATTGCGTCGAAACCATTATGAGTTATCGTAAGACCTACTACAAAATCCATTATGATATACTCCTATTTCCATTTTGGGATTTCTAACAGTTGTAGCAACCCACTCGGTCTCTGGTGTTCTTCTTTCACTTTCTGACAAGTCAGGCACTTGGCCACACAATCGGCAATGTCTCATTTCATATTCGGCCACCAGAAATTTTGTCGGAGATCCTGGTACATCTTCGTACTTCCTGGGTGAATCAAATAGTGTGAACTATGAGTCTCGCTCAAAATTTCCTCCTTAATCTCTGGCACTAGCGGTACCCAAATTTCGATCTCGAACCTTAACAGTCCTTCATTGTCCACTTTAAATTTCTGTTCATCCCCATTAGATGTCCTCTTCCTGATGTTCTCACTTTCCTCATCCTGAAGTTGTGCTCCCTTAACCTTATCCAGTAAAGTTGTACCAGCTCCTAGATGGAACAGCTTCTCGTCAGACTCCTTAGAATATCTCATCTCTATTTCCAAGTTTCTCCATTGCTGAAATTAGCTCCTCCATGGCAGTCAACAACATTAATTTCTCTCGACCCTTTCTGCTTAAGGCGTCGGCAACCACATTCGCTTTACCCAGATGGTATAAGATATCACAGTCATAGTCTTTTATCAATTCCAACCATCTTCTATGGCGCATGTTCAGATCCTTCTGTGTAAAAATATATTTCAGACTCTTATGATCTGTATATATTTCACACTTTTCCCCATAGAGATAGTGTCTCCAAATCTTTAAGGCAAATACTATCGCGGCCAATTCCAAATCATGGGTCGGATACCCCTTCTCGTAATCCTTCAGCTGTCGTGATGCATATGCATTACCTTGCCGTTTGCATAAGCACACAACCTAGTCCTTTATGCGACACATCACTATACACCACAAAATTTCCTGTGCTATCCAAAAGAGATAACACAGGTGCCGTATTCAACCTCTTCTTCAGCTCTTGGAAGCTTTCCTCACACTTCTCCGACCAAATGAATTTCACCGATTTCATAGTCAAATTCGTCAGTGGAGTCGCGATTTTGGAAAAATCCTAAATAAACCGTCTGTAATAACCTGCTAATCCAAGAAAACTTCTCACTTCCGACGTTGTCTTTGGCTGATCCCAGTTCATTATAGCTTCAACCTTGGAGGGATCTACCAAAAGTTCCGTCCTTATCAATCACATGTCCAAGAAATTATAACCGCTCTATCCTGAATTCGCATTTAAAAACATGGCATACATCTATATACTCCTCCTTGGTCTTAGAATATACTAGAATATCGTCGATAAACACCACTATAAATTTATCCAAAAACAGTTTGAACACCCTGTTCATTAGGTCCATAAATGCTGTCGGAGCATTCGTTAGACCAAATGACATTACCAAAAATTCATAGTGTCCATATCGAGTCCTGAATACTGTCTTCGGAACATCATCTTTCCTCACCTTCAATTGATGGTAACCACCTCTTAGGTCTATCTTCGAGAAATATTTCGCATCCTTAAACAGGTCAAACAAGTAGTCGATCCTTGGTAACGGATACTTATTCTTAATTGTGACCTTGTTCAACTCTCTATAGTCAATACAGAGCCGCATCATCCCATCCTTCTTCTTAACGAATAACATCAGCACTCCCCACGACGATACGCTCGGATGTATATACTTCTTATCCAGCAGCTCTTGCAGCTGCACCATCAACTCTTTCATCTCTACCAAAGCCATACGGTACGATGCCTTCGATATTAAAGCAGTTCCTGGCACCAAATCGATCACAAGCTTTACTTCCTTATCAGGCCGAAGTCCTGGCAAATCATCCTAAAATACGTCCACAAAGTCTCTCACGACAGGTATTTCCTCTAACTTCAGACTCTCTTTACGACTATCAACTATGTAGGCTAAATACCCTACACAACCTTATCTCAACAACTTCTTGGCATGCATTATCGTCAGACAACTCGCTTATCTAGGCTACTTGCTACCATAAAACATAACTGTCGACGTCGATTAAAAAATCCATAGGTCGGGTCACAACCCAGATCTTTTATCTCTTCCTAAGTTATCTCTACCCTCACTCTTTTTATTGTGAAAAAGGTTTTGAAGGATTTTTTAGAAAAAGGCCAACATGTATCATGTCGAAGATTTGAACGTTTTACAGAGTCGCCAGTTGGTAGATTTGAAATGGTTGTACCAACTCAACCGAGTTTTGTTTGAAAGAGGCCCAATTGTTGGACACTGTCGAAACTTGACCTTTCAAATAGAAGTTTTGAGCTCGGGGGCTTGGTTAAGTGTGTGGAAGGTGTTAGGCACCCCAAAACTCCCGTGTAAACACGGTACCGCATCTTTTTAATATTTCCCTTAAAACTGCAATGCGTGTGTGAATGCTGCTTTGAAAATTAGCCTATGTTTGATTGATTGAAAGTAGTGCTTTGCTTCGTTGAACCTATATACGAAGGGTTTGATTTGATTTGCAAAAGTCTTTGATTTGATTTGTAAAAGTATTTTATTTGATTTGCAAAAGCTTTTCTTTTGATTGAATTGAAAATGATGTTTTGAAAGCTGGTTATCAAACCCTTACGCTAACATAGGAATTGAAGCCTGTTGATACTTCCAATTTTTATCTTTTTAGCCTTGAGGCTACATTTGAATGGTGATTATTGTGCTGCGAAGCATCCTCGACCACCGAAATACAAGTCTTGGTCTCCTCATGGGCATGATAGCCATCGGAGAGACGCTGACATGACAAACAATATTTTCACTATGTTGAGACCTTAAATCTGGATAACCATTTTAAGGTCTTTGTATGTACATTTTACAGAAAAACTAGCAGGATACATTCGTAAAGTGGAGTGTGTCCATCGTAGGAATCAGATTCTGATCAGTTTGATCATGAATCCCACGATTCCTAGGCTCACATATGAATAGCCAATAAACCTGCACAGTTCAAAATTGTACAAAAATATATATATCCCAAGATTGCCAGAACCGAGGATTCATTCAGTAAATCCCGATTCGCACGGCCGAAGCGTCTCGTTCCAACTAGATAGCGATCTAAGGGACGCGAGGTTGCTTCTGTAACTGAAAAATGCTGATTCATATTAACTGAATATTTAAAGCATCAATTTAATAAAAAGCAAGTAATAACAATATATATACATAGTTATATATAAAAGCTGTAAAGGGCGATGGGTTTTCACGTCGGTGCCCGGACTGGAATTGAATATATATATATATATATATATATATATTATATATATATACACACACACACACACAGAGGAAGGATCAAGAGCACTCCTCTTATTTAGCACTCCTCCTTAAATAGCGCTACTTTATTAAAACTACGTCGTTTTGGATATTTTTAAAAGAGAGTGGTCCCGCTTGCTTTCCTTTTATTTATAAAAATGCCACCCGTATCCCCACTTGTTTTTGAAATAATCTCCAAAATGACGTAGTTTTAGTAAAGGAGTGCTATTTAAGGAGGAGTGCTAGATAAGGAGAGTGTTCTTGATCCTTCACACAACACACACACACACACACCACACACACACATATATATATATATATATATATATATAGATATATATATATTGACAGAAAAGTAGTCAACCAAGACTGGGAGAGAACCCAGTGATGGTGAAGGCTGAATAATTACATAAATATATATAAAAGCAGTAAAAAGGCCACAGAATAATCCAGATTGAACAGAAATGTAAATGTACAGAAAAAGTAGTTACCAGGGACTGGGGAAGATACACCCAGTAATTGTGAAGAATGCAAAAAATAGTAAAAAGGCCACAGAATAATCCAGGCCGAACTGAAATGTAAATTTGCTGAAAAGTAGTCAACCAGGACTTGGAAAGATAACCCAGTAATGGTGAAGTGTGCAAAAGTAATAAAAGGCCACAAATAATCCAGGCCGGACTAATATTATATATATATATATATATATTATATTGATAAAAATGTAGTTAACTAAGACTGGAAAGAGAATCAGTGGTGGTGAAGGCTGCTTATATATGCATAAATATATATAAAAGCAGTAAACTACCTCGAATTTGACATCCGGGCTTGATAGAATTGAAAAGTTGGTATATATACAGTTGAATAAACACAAAAAAAAAACCCAAACCCGGCTGGGAAGATAACCCAGTCCGGTGAAGTTTCTTAAAACAAGGTGCTAATGCACTGGAGCTGTTAGAGCTGACGAATCGTCAATCCGAGTTGTAGAAATGCCAGAAATTGAGGTTATGTACAAAAATGTACCAAATTTTGACGAAAACGGCTACGAAACTAAGTTCCGGGCATATTTAGAAAACGAAACTTAACGTGGAAGTGTATAAAAGTACGAAGAAGTATTATAAACTTGCTGATCGTAAAAATACTCACAATAGACTGCTACACGGGCTTTTTGCCAAATCGTAAGCTCTATACGTCCAAATCTACCAGTTATTTTTGATATGTGGTAGTATATGGGTATATCTACGTGTTAGAGTGAAAAAATATGGGTTAGAAGAGGTGAAAAAGTCAAAAATCAACAGGTAGAGGTTCGCTGCGTTAAAATTCTTCAAAATGAGGGAGGGCACGTTTAATTTTATAGGTCAGGGAGCCTCTCTCTACATACTACTGCCGTAGGTAGAGGTGCGGCTCCCTGGTGGGGCCCACATATCTGGCTGAGTCGTCTCGAAGTACGTGCACTCGAGCAATATGAGGTCGAAGTTGAAACTTTCTAACTTTTGATTAGAGCGTCCGTTTGAGGCGTGCTATACCTTTTGAAAGCCCTTGCAGAGAGTGTCACAATGACCTGGGATAAAACATTTTTTGGGTCCCAGAAGACGGTTTCATAACCAGGTCTTTGATTCTTCGTAGTTTGTCCGTTCGCTTATTTTACGCTGTTTGCACTCGGGATCGTCGTTATGGTTCGTTCTGACCTTAGTGGCATCAATTCGGCTTGAGTTTGACCAAATTGGCTTAGGGTTGGTAAAATAACCATTTTGCCCTTCCCAGGGTTGCCCTTAGTGTCGGCATGGCCTTCGGTTGACTTCTAAGAGTCGTTTCCAAGACTTGGATCCCATTCGAGTCTGT